>AWOL01S0005009.1:59530-92802 GCA_000715115.1 Nicotiana otophora
TGAACACCTCTAAATTCTTAAATCTTAACATATATAAAGTATTGTGGACCAAAATGTAAAATATGCAATATTGATATATATATATATATATATATATATATATATATAAAGTACTATTGAAACCCTAAATGGCCAAATCCCTAATTTTTATTTTCTAATTTCAATTGTCTGTAGCCACCAAAGGCAAAGAAGTCGCCAATCTCGTCTCTCTCTTGAACTGAGAACTGAGATGTCAAAAAATTAAAATCTCAATGATTAATATATGTATGTCTGTATGAGTAGTCTTTATGGTATTAAAAATTTAGTTAATACGTGTATGACAGTATGAGTAGTCTTGAAGACTCTTTATTTAAAAAATACTGGTTGGATAGATCTTAGATAGTATTAAAAATTTGGTATTGATTTGAAATTGTTTGATATTGATTGAATGATTATTCAAAAGTTTCTATTTGGTTTAGCCGATAAGCCGTCTGATAATCGCTCGATAATTGTTAATCTGATACCAATCTGCCCTTTGTCTTATTGGATGGCTAGCGGATTACTATATCTATAATTCGATAACCGTTAAGCATAATTATCTGCCCGATCTGTCCGATAAGCACCCCTGCCGGGTATGCCAAAGGTCGAATGGAGAGGTTCCTCCAGATTATGTTCCCAATATGATAATCTCTTATTTGAAGGCCCAACGTATGGTTGGGAAGGGGTGTTTGTCCTATTTGGCCTTTGTGAGAGATGTTGATGCCGACACTCCTACTATTGATACAATACCGGTAGTGCGAGACTTTCCGTATGTATTTCCTGCAGACCTGCCAGGTATGCCACCCGACAGGGATAATGATTTTGGTATTGTCTTGGTATCGGGCACTCAGCCCATTTTTATTCCTCTATATCGTATGGCATCAGGTGAGTTGAAAAAATTGAAAGAGCAACTTTAGGAACTTCTTGATAAGGGGTTTATTAGGCCTAGTGTGATGCCTGGGGGTGCACCGGTTCTGTTTGTGAAAAATAAAGATGGTTCTATACGGATGTGCATCGACTACATGCAGTTAAACAAAGTTACAATCAAGAACAAATATCCTTTACCATGTATTGATGATTTATTTGACCAGCTTCAAGGAGCGAGGGTATTCTCCAAAATTGATTTGAAATCTGGGTATCCCCAGTAAAAAATTCGGGATTCGGATATTCTAAAGACAACATTCAAGACTCGTTATGGTCACTATGAATTTCTCGTGATGTCTTTTGGGATGACGAACGCCCCAGCAATATTTATGCACTTGATGAATAATGTATTTCAGCCATATCTTGATTTATTCGTCGTAGTATTTATTGATGATATCTTGGTGTACTCACGTAGCCAGGAGGAGAATGCACAACGCTGGGTATTGTATTACAGAAATTCAGAGAGGAGAGATTGTATGTCAAATTCTCTAAGGGTGAGTTCTGGCTTAGTTTGGTGGCATTCTTGGGACACATAGTGTCTAGTGAAGGAATTAAGGTAGATCCGAAGAAGATAGAGGCAGTTCAGAGTTGGCCCAGTCCATCTTCAGCTACTGAGATTCGAAGTTTTCTCGGCTTGGCTGGTTATTATCGTCACTTTGTATAGGGTTTCTCGTCTATTGCATCGCCTATGACTAAATTGACCCAGAAAGGTGCTCCGTTCAGGTGGTCGGATGAATGTGAAGAGAGCTTTCAGAAGCTCAAGACATCTTTGACTACAACCTCAGTATTAGTGTTGCCTACAGGTATAGGGTCTTATACTGTGTATTGTGATGCATCGCATATTGGTCTCGGCGCAGTGTTGATGCAAGATGGTAGGGTGATTTCCTATGCGTCCAGACAGTTAAAGGTACATGAGAAGAATTATCTGGTCCACGACCTTGAGTAGTAGATATTTTTCATGCCTTGAAGATTTGGCGGCATTATTTGTACGGTGTCAATTGTGAGGTTTATACCGATCAACGGAGTCTACAACATCTGTTTAAACAGAAGGATCTTAATTTGCATAAGTGGAGGTGGTTGGAGTTGCTTAAGTATTATGACATCACCATTCTCTATCATCCCGAAAACGCTAATATGGTGGTTGATGCCTTGAGTCGTAAGGCGGAGAGTTTGTGCAGCTTAGCATACTTACCGGTAGCAGAGAGGCCTTTAGCCTTGGATGTTCAGGCCTTGGCCAACCAGTTTGTCAGATTGGATATTTTTTAGCCGAGCCGAGTTTTGGCTTGTGTGGTTTCTCAGTCTTCTCTTTATGATCGTATCAGAGAACGTCAGTATGATGACCCCCATCAGCTTGTCCTTAAGGACACGGTTTAGCACGGTGATGCCAAGGAAGTCACTATTGGGGATGATAGTGTATTACGGATGCATGGAAGGCTATGTGTGCCTAATTTAGATGGTTTGCGTGAGTAGATTCTTCAGGAGGCTCACAGTTTGCGGTACTTCATTCATCCAGGTCCCGCAAAGATGTATCAGGATTTGAGGCAGCACTATTGGTGGAGGCGAATGAATAAAGATATAGTTAGGTTTGTAGCTTGGTGTTTAAATTGTCAACAAGTGAAGTGCGAACATCAGAGACCGGGCAGATTGCTTCAGAGAGTTGAAACTCCGGAGTGGAAATGGGAGCGTATCACCATGGACTTCGTAGTTGGACTCGCACGAACTTTGAGGAAGTTTGATGTTGTTTGGGTGATTGTAGATTGGTTGACCAAGTCCACGCATTTTATTTTAGTTAGTACTACTTATTCTTCGGACCGGTTGGCTGAGATTTATATCTGCGAGATTGTTCGTCTACACGAGGTGCCAGTGTCCATCATTTCGGATCAGGGCACACAGTTTACATCACGGTTTTGGAGAGCAGTGCAGCAAAAATTTGGTACACAGGTTCAGTTGAGTACAACATTTCACCCTCAGACGGACGGACAATCCGAGCGCACTATTTAGATATTGGAGGATATGCTACGTGCTTGTGTCATTGATTTTGGGGTTCTTGGGATCAGTTTCTGCCACTCGCGGAGTTTGCTTACAATAACATCTACCAATCGAGCATTGAGATGCCTCCGTATGAGGCTTTATATGGGAGACGGTGTCGGTCTTTGGGGGGTTAGTTTAAGTCGGGCGATACTAGACTATTGGGTACTGATCTAGTTCAGGATGCTTTGGAAAAGGTTAAATTGATTCAGGAGCGGCTTCGCACGGCGCAGTCTAGACAGAAGAGTTATGCCGACCGGAAGGTCCGTGATGTTGCTTACATGGTTGGGGACAAGGTTCTGCTCAATATTTCGCCCATGAAGAGTGTTTTGAGGTTCGGGAAGAAGGTCAAGTTGAGCCCTCGGTATATTGGATTGTTTGAGGTGCTTAAGAAGATTGGAGAGGTGGCTTATGAACTTTCTTTTCCGCCTAGTCTATCGAGTGTTCATCCATTGTTTCATGTATCTATGCTCCGAAAGTATATCGGGGATCCGTCTCATGTTTTGGATTTCACCACAGTACAGTTGGATAGTAATTTGACTTATGATGTGGAGCAGGTGGCCATTTTAGACCGACAGGTTTGAAAGTTGATATCAAAGAACATAACTTTAGTAAAAGTGCAGTGGACAAGCTAGCCAGTCGAAGAAGCTACTTGGGAGACTGAGCGGGAGATGCGGAGCAAATATCCACACCTATTTTAGACTCCGGGTATAATTCTAAACCCGTTCGAGGACGAACGTTTGTTTAAGAGGGGAAAAATATAACAACCCAACCGGTCGTTTTGAGTATTACAACTCCATTCCACCATTTACTGCTCAATTTATGCTTTACAGTTGTTATGTGACTCGTCGGGGTGATTGGTTCGGGTGTGGTGAGGTTTTGGAATGAATTGGAACACTTAGTTTCAAGGTTTAAAGCTTAAGTTAAAATAGTGACCGAATATTAACTTATGTGTAAACGACCCTGTAATAGAGTTTTGATGATTTTAATAGCTTCGTATGGTGATTTTGGACTTAGGAGTATGTCCGAAAAATTATTTGGAAGCCCGTAGTTAAATTAGGCTTGAAATGACTAAAATAGAAATTTAAGTTTGGAAGTTTTACCGGGGAGTTGACTTTTTGATATCGGGGTCGGAATCTGATTCTGGAAATTGAAATATGTCTGTTATGTCATTTATGACTTGTGTGCAAAATTTGAGGTCAATCGGACTTGAGTTGATAGGTTTCGGCGTTGAATGTAGAAGTTAAAAATGCTTAGTTTCATTAGGCTTGAATTGGGGTATGATTCGTGGTTTTAGCGTTGTTTGATGTGATTTGAGATTTCGACTAAGTTCGTATGATATTTTAGGACTTGTTGGTGTATTTGGTTGAGGTCCCAGGGGCATCGGGTGAGTTTCGGATGGTTAACAGATAAATATTTAGACTTGGAGTGTTGCTGGAAATTTTTTGATATCTGTATCTGGTTTCCTTCTACGCGATCGCGTGAGAAGGTCTACGATCACGTAGGCTTAGCTGGGGCAGCGGAGAAATTATTCTACGTGATCGCATTTAGAGGAATGCGATCGCGTGGCTCTGGTATTTTGTGATTCGTGAATGCGTGGCTAAGGTCACGTTCGCGTAGAGGAAATGGAGCAGAAGTGGAGGTCACGCGTTTGTGCTTCGCGATCGTGTGGACAAGTTCGTCCCATTTTCCATTTTTGATGAATTGGAGCTTGAAAAGAGGCGATTTTTGGGAGATTTTCAAGAAAAATAACGGGGTAAGTGTTCTTAACTCAATATTGGTTAAATTACCCGAATCCATGGTTATTTTTAACATTTAATCGGTGATTTAAGGGAAAATTATGAAAACCCTCTTGGTTTAATTTGAAGATTTGAGGGTCGAGTTGATGTCGGAATTTGGTAAAATTTGTATGGTTGGACTCGTGGTTAAACGGGCGTTCATATTTTGTAACTTTTATCCGGTTCCGAGACGTGGTCCCCACGGGCGATTGTTTGATGCAATTTCGAATTTTATTGAAAAATTTGTATTTTCATTTGGAATTAATTCCTATAATTTGTATTGACTGAATCGAATTATTTGTGACTAGATTCGAGGCGTTTGGAGACCGATTCACGAGGCAAAGGCATAGCAGGATAAAGAATTTCGCGATTTGAGGTAAGTAATAGTTCTAAATATGGTTCTGAGGGTATGAAACCCTGGATTTTATGTTATGTGATAGGTTTTAAGGTGACGCACATACTAGGTGACGGGCGTGTGGGGGTGCACCGTAGGAATTGTGACTTGGTCAAATTCCATGGAACTGTGTAGTTGAATAATCTGTTGTTACCTGTACAATCTCCATGTAGTAGAGAAATTGAACCACAAATCATGTTTAAATTATGTGGTGGCAATGTAGGGACCCACAGAAGTCGTGTACATATTGAATTATCTGCTTAATTTTTGTTTTGTACTCAGTCATAGTTCACTTGTTTATTTTATCTCAATCTCTATTGTTTATTATTGATGCATCATATCATTGTTGTTGGGCTGATTTTCATGATTATTGAGAGCCCGAGAGACTGGAGAGATTTATGACTGAATAAGGCCGAGGGCCTAATTGTGAGATATTATACTATAGCACGTGAGTTATCCGTACAGCACGTGAGTTGTCCGTGCGGATCCAGATATTATACTATAGCACGTGAGTTGTTTGTACAACACGTGAGTTGTCCATGCGGATCGAGATATTATACTTTAGCATGTGAGTTGTCCGTGCAGCACGTGAGTTGTTCGTGCAGCACGTGAGTTGTTCGTGCAGCACGTGAGTTATACGTGCGGATCCAGATATTGATACTATAGCAAGTGAGTTGTCCGTGCAGCACGTGAGTTGTCCGTGCAGATTATAGCGCTTGGGTTGAAGGAGTCCCTGCGGAGTCTGTACACACCCCCAGTGAGTGCAGTTACCTACTGAGTGTGAGTGCTGAGTGAATGGAATGGCTGAGTGATTGTGGTCCCGAGATGATGCATTTGATTTCATTTTTGTTGTACTTGAGTTGTCATATATCACTGTTTTGGAAATTTCTGAGAGATATTGTCTTATGTTTCAGTTGAACTTGACATGAAATTACTGTTTTGGCCTTAAATGTTGAACTTGACATGAAATTACTGTTTTGGCCTTAAATGTTGAACTTGAAAGCATGCATACCTTATTATGTTGGAAATTACTGTAATTGGACTCAGTTGTGAAGCTTGTCACTACTTTCAGTTCTTTATTTAGTATTGTTACTTGTTGAGTTGGTTGTACTCATACTACACCCTGCACTTCGTGTGCAGATCCAGGTGTTCCCGGACACAGTGGGTGTTAATTTCTTCGCGCAGTTGATTATCCGGAGATTCCGAGGTAGCTGTCGGTGTTTCGCAAACCTTGTCTCTCCTTCCTTATCTTCTTGATTACTGTATTTGGTCTCAGACTATTATAGACCGTGTTTTTCAGACTTGTGAGGTATAGATGCTCAAGTACTCGGTGACACCCCGATAGTTGGGAATTCCGCATTATATTTTGGGTTTTCTATCCCGGTTATGAGAACTTTTACTATTAAAACTGCTTTAAATTCATTCTGGTTAAAAGTGTTGGAAATATTTGTGAGAAATTGGCTTGCCTAGTACCACGTTAGGCGTCATCACGACAGGTTAGGATTTTGGGTCGTGACAGTAACAACAGCAAGATACTAGGAAAACGAAGTGGAAGATAGTAGGAAAACAACATATAATACTAGCAATTTAAGGGCAAGAACACTACCAGACTAACCCTAGTACCCCTAGTACGGAACAGAATTATGCTCGACTACCTACTATCCTTCTATTCTAATTCTCGGCCCTCCTATCAAGGAACGTGTCCTCGGTAAACTGAAACCGCACCCACAAAAAGAAACTAAAAATAATAATTGATGTATTCTTTGCCTTATTTATTTATTTTCCAGAATCACGATAAGTATTTTGCGTATATTTAAGCGCAAAAATTAACTGATAATGACTTTGTAATGTGAGCCAATCTCTGAATAACATGGCCAAATCAAGTTCTGTTTTGAATACCTTAAACATTGCAGCTATTTCAGTTGAAAATCTATTAAAAAATTCATAGCTACATAGAAGTTTGCAGATGTCAATATTATAATATTCAACGCATATTCGGCGTTGGCAAGTGATAACCATGTTCAATAAGTCATACATTTTTTCCATATATTGTATCTTGTAGATATTCTGCAATAACAGAAACATAGAACGAAACCATAACACACCAAAACCTGAAAATTTGAGGAAAATGGAGTGGGAATGGAGCTATGTAGTTTGGTCTACAATTATCTTAGTACCAACTCTAATCATAGTATTCTCCAAAAGGAGGTCTTGTTCTTACAATTTGCCTCCAGGACCACCTGGATTGCCTATTTTTGGCAACATGTTTGATCTTGGAACATTACCATATCAAACAATAGCAAGTTTTAAACACAAATATGGTCCTATTATATGGTTCAATATTGGCTCAGTTAAAACCATGTCAATTTTGTCAGCCAAAACAGCTGCTGAGTTTTTCAAGAACCATGATTTCGCTTTTGCTGAGCGAAAAATTATGGACACAATGTTGGTACATGATTACAACAAAGGGTCCTTAGCTATAGCCCCATATGGCACGTATTGGCGCGTGCTAAGACGGATATGTACTGTGGAAATGTTTGTTAACAAAAGGATCAATGCAACAGTACATATCAGGCGAAAATGTGTCGATGATATGCTTCAATGGATTGAAGAAGAGGCGAATGTTGTGGAAATTAAAGGAAGTGGGATTGAGGTAACACGTTTTGTGTTTCTTTCAACGTTTAATATGCTAGGGAATTTGATGTTTTCGCGCGATTTAGTACATCCAGAGTCCAAAAAGGCCTCCGAGTTCTTTACTGCCATGATGAGGATTATGGAATGGTCGGGTAATCCGAATGTCTCAGACATTTTTCCATGTCTTAGGAGGTTTGATTTACAAGGCTTAAAGAAGAAGATGCATCGCGAAATGGGAAAAGCTCTGGAAATCGCCTCTACATTCGTCAAGGAACGAATAAAGGAGCGAGAAGATGGTGGCGAAAAGAAGAAAGATTTTTTGGATGTGTTGCTTGATTTTGAGGGTAGTGGAAAAGATGAACCAGCTAAGTTAACAGAACATCAGATCAACATATTCATATTGGTATGTTTTAGTGTTTGCTGCACTTTTCCTTTTTTTTATTTATACAATCCCCTAAAGTTTTCACAGATTATCAGTTCAATAGACAAAAAGGAAATAATATTTCGATCTAAATGCCATCTTTCGACCAATTTTTAAGAAATTCTGTTTCTGATAGTTAGAGGGGAGCTATGGAGCAATAATAAAGTTGTCTTCGCCCCTTAGAGCAACGAGTTCGAGCTGTGGAATTAGTGATTAACATTTGCATTAGGGTAGCAGTGGCGGATCCGGGATTTTAAGGTCATGGGTGCTCATTTACTTTAACATAAAGTTGCTACCAACCACATAGCAGAAGTGTATAACTATTCGAACGCAATAGAGGAAAAAATTAATAAAAAAACTACGGTTAATATTAACATTATCAAAAATGACTTCTAGTCACAAGTAGGAATCGATCTC
Organism: Nicotiana otophora; assembly: GCA_000715115.1. Classification (NCBI taxonomy): domain Eukaryota; kingdom Viridiplantae; phylum Streptophyta; class Magnoliopsida; order Solanales; family Solanaceae; genus Nicotiana; species Nicotiana otophora. The sequence goes on from AWOL01S0005009.1 coordinate 68,145, forward strand.
ACGCCTCTAACTTCAGACACATCTTTACTTCAATCTCAACACCACAGCACCCATTAATCTTTTTGGTTCCTGGGTGCTTGCTAGCATCTTATATCAATTTTCTTATATTTTTGATATAACTATACATAGTTTATGGGGAGGTCAATGGGTGCTAAAGCACCTAAAATTAGTGCATAGATTCGCCATTGGCTGCCTACATCACATCCCTTGGGATGCAGCATTTCCCCGGATACTACATGAATGCGGGATGCTTTGAGCATCAGACTGTCCTTTTTTTTCGTTCCGATAATTGAATACCATTATAAGTACATGTAATATGCACTTCTCTATTTCATTGGTCTAATTTGACTCTTGTAGCCAAATGTAACAATTTAGATCATAGGACCTTGAAATAAGTATGCTAGTGTACTCTTGGTTACTTGAGATAAATCTTGATTAGATACAAAATGCAGGAAATGTTTTTAGCCGGTTCAGAGACGACTAGTAGTAGCGTGGAATGGACATTGACTGAACTCCTATGCCACCCTGAAGCAATGGCCAAAGTAAAAGCAGAGATCTCTGAGATAGTAGGAAAGAACAGGAAGTTAGAAGAAAGCGACATTGACAATCTTCCTTATATGCAAGCTGTGATCAAAGAAGCGCTACGATTACATCCTCCTCTTCCTTTCTTAGTGCCAAGAAGAGCAATACATGACACCAAATTCATGGGATATGACATACCAGAAAACACTCAAGTGTTCGTTAACGTTTGGTCAATTGGAAGAGATCCTGAATATTGGGATGACCCTATGGATTTCAAGCCCGAGAGGTTTCTTAACTCGAAGATTGATTTCAAGGGACAATGTTTTGAGTTTTTACCATTTGGTGCTGGTAGAAGGATGTGTGTAGGACTTCCTTTAGGTAATCGCATGTTACACCTTGTTTTGGGCTCATTGCTTCATGAATTTGATTGGGAACTTCCTGAAACTATCACTCCTAAATCAATGGATATGAAGGAGAGAATGGGAATGACAGTGAGAAAATTCCAACCTTTGAAAGCAGTACCAAGAAAAACATCTGCTTAAATTGAACTTTGTTGTGAATTTGCTTGTAATAAAAAGCTGAGGTATTTGTTCCCCTAAAATATTTATCCTTTTCAATTATCTTAAGCTAAGAGTTGGAAACTATGTTGCGCGGACTCTTCAAAATGTTGATGCACTCGTGTCGGATCCACCAAAAATATAATAATTATGAAGGATGCGACACGCACACCGAGACATTTTCGGAGAGTGCGCCTTAAGAGGCTTCAGGAATAATGTATAACGACGTTTTCTCTATTGCTTTATTTTCACTTCTCTTAAGTTGAGGGTCTTTCGGAAACAGCATCTCTACCCTCATAAGATAGGGGTAAGGTCTACGTACACTTTACCCTCCTCAGACCCCACTTGTGAGATTTCACTGGATTTGTTGTTGTTGTAGTATAACGACGTCTTCTCTTTTATATAAGGAAAAAATCTGTTTAACAGCCCAAATGCGAGGCCTAAATGGACAAGTGATTGGCCACATTCTGATTTTTCAGTCCTTGCTAATGATCATGAAAGGAGAAAAAAATGGTGCCATTTAACAATGTAAGCTTGACATCCTATTTAGCTGAGATTATAGCAATTACAGCTTCATTAACAACTATCCATACAACAAACTTGATAGTTCTGGTAAATATCATGATGAAACATAAGACAACAATGTCAAATATAAATTAGACTTAGTTATCAAGGCTAAAACCTCTATCTGCAGCATAATCTACAAAACTGTAAAGTGGAATGACTTTATCACCATACTTCTCCAAACCATCTAACTCTCTCTTAGCCTGTGCTCTAAGATCCTCAGCAATTTTCTTAGCCTTCTCAATGCCGTAAAGACTAACATAGCTTTTGCCTTTCTTTTTCTTCCCCTCACTTTTGTCCTCGGTCTCCTTTGCTTCCAATATATCGTCAACAACCCGATATAAGACACCAACTGCTCGACCGTATCTTCTCAGATGTTGGATCTCCTCATCCGAAGCACCAGCCAAGAGACCCCCACAAACGGCAGAGCACTCACCCATTTCACCATATTTCTTTTCTTGGACAGAGTCAACAGCATTTGGTCCACCCTCAAGGTCAAGGAATTGACCGGCAGCCATGCCAGTGGACCCCACAGCTCGAGCAATCTCTGTAATGACCCTGAGGACTCGATCCTCGGGAACGAGATCACTTGGAGTGTGAGACACAATATGCTGGAACCCAAGAGGGAACAAAGCATCCCCGGCCAATATTGCCATATCTACACCAAAAACTGTGTGGTTTGCAGGCAGCCCTCGTCGAGTTGGGTCATCATCCATGCAAGGCAGATCATCATGAATCAGTGAAGCAGCATGAACCTAATAGAAACATATCAAGGTCAAACATGGATAAGATATACATGTGTCAAATGTAAGCATCAATACAGCAGCATATCTCAAAGCTCAATCGGAGGATCAACACACAAAAATATTAGAGCTAGAAATTGGCATAATATCATATACAACTAAGATTTCATTGTGCGCATATTGCACAAAACAAAACATCAGTTGCAAAACATGATGTTTAAGTAGCTTAACCAACTTACCGTTGCATGTTCTGTTGCCTCGAGAATTTGGGTCAAGTTTTATCTTGAATTTATAAGCACAGCTTTTTTTTCTTTGATAAGTAAAATTAAATCTCATAACCTGAATGCAAAAAGATTGTGCAGAAATAGTTACAAAAAGATTACGAAAAATCAGCTCCTTCTACTCTACAAGGCAGATGAAGCTCATCACTCATGTTGCTCATTTTGCACCAAAAAGCCAAATAAGACATACATCTGAACTTAATCTAATAATATTAATCTAATAATATTTCAACCTTTAAGAGAGTGGCCAAGCAGTCAAAGACATGAAGTAACAACCTTCGAGACCAAAGTACGAATCCCAATAGAGGCGTCACAAGGTGAATTCTTTCCATCTGCCTAAGTTTTGGTGGGCCGAGTTATCCTGATATTTTGTGCTGATAGAGTTTAGCTAATGCCCTGTGGATTAGTTGAGGTACGTGCAAACTGGTCTGATCACCACCGTTATCAAAAAACAAAAAGTCAAAAAACGTTTCCAGATCTGCTTTTAAGAACTTTCTTTCCTCCAACAAGATAAGCATAAATAATATAATCTGAATTGGTTAGGGTGAGAAAGCTCAGGCATTATATCCTAATACAATTTGACTACTGCAGTTCAAAGACCAGAAGGCAATAGTATCAGGTGGTTCACTTATTGGTTCAAGCATTTGTCCGTGGAGACAGCAAAGAGAACAAATTCCAGTTATTCGATGCAGCTGCCAAGGATATAATGTTCCTTAATAATAATGATTAAAGGTTAATCCTACAATGTGGGTGCTTTTGTTTATTATTCTACAGAAGATCCATAACTTTTAAGTAATGTTATCACCTTTCTACCTAGGCTACGACAAGTGATGCAAGCATAGCAAAGTCTTAAGAAACATAAGAAGGCCGACAAGTGTGTGTCCTTTATCACCCAAAAGAACTAAATGATGAATACAAACAGAAAATAAAGAACAAACCATCTCTAAGGCGCAGGCAGTGGGAAAGGCAGCAAGGCGATTTCCACCAAAAAGCTCACAAGCGGCGACACACATGATAGGTGGGGACCTTTTAGCACCCTTAGCCAGAACGGAGTAGCGCATGGCCTCATAAATCTGATTTGGGTACTTAACTGGGACCGCCTCATCAAGCTTCTGGTTGATATCACGAATTAGAGTTGTCCAATAATTCTTAAGATCAAACTGGATGGACTCAGACGCTGTCGAAACGGAAGAAGAGCACCGGATTGTTTTCTGCATAACCATGCGGCTCCTAGGAAGACAGAGATGAGGTGAACAACTCATCACCATAGAGAATACCATAATTTATCTCAGTTTTCCTCGCTTTCCACTTAAACCACCTGTTACTAAGTAAGGAGCATAACTGACATGAATGACTTGAGACAAACAATAAAATGCGAAAATCAAAAAAGACAATGTACCAAACAAGCTTACAAACTTCATCATAAAAAATCAGAAATACAAATATACTGGAGTGAAATCCTTCTTCACTGATAGCTTCCTCCTAATATTCATAGTCTTTCTTAGATTTGTTTTTTCTTTTTTGTGTATGATGGCGGTGTTAGTTCCAACTTGTGCGCACCTCAACTATTTCACCGGTACCTACTACCTCCCACCAGCAGTCTTCCTTGGATATTTTAAAGTTCTTTCTTCTTTTTTTATAATCTTGTTGTCTTAGGCAGTTTGTGCGCACCTCGACTAATTCCACGGGATACATGCTATCTCCCACCAACAACAACAACAGTTATCAGGTAACTCTATCCATCAAGGCTTGGACAGATAGAAAGAAATCAAGGCTTGGACAGGTAACTCCTCCGCTAGGATTTGAACCTGAGACGTCTCAACTCACTTCATTGATAACTAGGCCACATCCTTGGGTGGATATTTTTTAAGTTAATTAGGAATTTTGTCTAGGTTAACTAACAAGCTTTCTCCCCAGAACATAATACATCCAAAATGCAAACTACCGCAGCCTAAATTACATTTTATTAGTTTAGTAACGTCTTACGACAAGGACTACTATAAATTCCAGCTCGGTCACTCATAACTTTAGATTATAAACATTAGTCAAACGAGGGAAAAAGAGATTTCAAAAACTTGATTAATAAGTAATAAATGTCAGGATTGCTACAAAAAAAATATTGAAAAGGGTTTCTTGTCTTGGGAAAGATGCAAGAGTGCTACCTAACACCGACGGGCAATTCGATTCGCCGTTGAATCTTCTATCCGGCGCCGGAGAAATCGGCTACCTACTCTCTCACTTCTCAGTAGTTCCTTTTTTGGGTCTGTATTCCGGGATCTTAGATTGGGTTTGACGGTTGGGCTAAAGTTAGCAAATTACTTCAGATTCGATAAAGGTAAATAATCCTCACATCCCAAATTGATATTGCTACGTTCTTATTTATATAGGCAAAAAATATAAAATTGATTGGTGAGGGAAGTTAATTATATTTGCTAGTAAGAGTGTATAAATTATATATATATTTATATAATATATATATGTGAAAAATATATTTATTTTTTAGCGGTTATTTTTTTTTAAGTTGTAAAAATATATAATATATATATTTCTTTTATATATCACACTTTTCTTTTTAATTTTGTCCAAAAAAATATATTTGTATATATTTAAAAGCAATTTAATCCTTTAATAGATAATTTATAGCCACATAAATCTTAAATTCCGTTTCCAATTAAATAATTTTATATTACTTGGGAAGGATGGAACATAATGTTATAACACTAGGTAAAATATGGTAAAAAATTACCCGCATCCGATATTTATGGCTCAATAAATACATGATACATGTGTTCAATCTTATTATTGAATCATAGTAAATTAATACTATATATTTTTACCTTAATTTATAATTTAATTTAGTGTAAATAGCAAATGCATATAAGATTTTACCAAGATCGAAATCTAGTAATACTAGCTTGTTTTGTCAAGCTATTAGCAAAGCACTCTCTTTTTTCTAAAGCACAATATTTCAAAAAAATGTTTTTGAGTAATAAATGAAAATTCAGTTCCATAGTGAAATTAAAGCCAAGATATTTCCCGACGCCTTCCTTTAGGTGATCACGTTTTGCACATTGTTTTTGGATCATTACAAATTGGTCCTGCTGCTACTGCTAGTATCACTCCAAAACTGTGCGGATTATATCACGTCAGTAGTGGTGGAAAAATATATAAAACAAAATAGTTATTCATCCATATTATTCATTAAAAAATGAGTTGAATAATAAACTTATTAAAAACGGGTCAACTATGGATAAGAACCATATTATCCACTTCAAAAATAGATAACCAGTGAATAACTAATAAGTTTAATTTTTATATTTTTAAAGTTTCAAATTAGGAGTTCCTCAAGTTTTGGAGACTAGAAATCTCTCAAAAATGATCATATTCAAGAAGTTTTGGATAATATGAATATCTATATTATCCGCCGATTAACCCATATTTTATCCGAATTAAATATGAATCGGATTGCATAATTTTACTTATATTTTACCCGCCCATATCCGACCCGATTCGACCGTTTTTCGCCCCTACATGTGAAATCAGCTACCTACTCTTGGAAAGGTACGCGTAAAATGTAGGGGTACTCTTAATTGAATGCGTTTAAATATAGTAACATAGATAATAAAAATTTATTTAATGGACCACAACTTATTTAAAAGTAAGACTGTAATTATAATAGACACTTTGTCAGCTATCGGTTGCTAGAAGCACAAAGCTCCAGAATCCAGACCAGCCCATTATCTGTGCAACAGAGAAGACATTTGAACTCGTTAAATTATTTTATTCTGTATAAGCAACTAATCCAAATAGGTATACAACCTCTTATTAAACTTGCTTTCACTTTTTATTTTGACATCTTAACTAAGCTCTTTACCTATTGAACATTTTAATCTAAATCAATATATGCCTATTAAACACAAAAGCTGACATGGCAATAGAGTTGTATTTCACCTCCTCTTACGCGCGTGAATTTAATGGGTTTGAGATAATATTTTTTTTTTGTTTAAATCAAAATTGACTTTTTTAAAAGCAGAAGAAGAACGACAATAAATTTTATTACCGGAATTAATAAATTTTATTGTCGGAATAAATTGTATCAAGGTTTTAACATTTACACACCAACCACGAAATCAGTAATAGACAGAAAACGAACGAATCTCCGATACCACAACGATGGAAGACCAGAACAGATGGGTTGCACATTTCAAATGAAGCTGCCAAGGACATTCAATCCTATAACAGCGAAAGGTATGAACAGAATTTTGCATCAAAGAATACGTGTAAATAATTCAAAAAGGTAAAGAATGCTCAAGAGGCCCATAAAGCTTAGATCTACTTGGTTTTTAGTACACACCTTCTGTGAATTTAACTTTCGATGCAACATCCAACGATGAATCCAATTAAACTTCTTCATCAGGTATACATAATTTCAGCAACTAATCTCCCTAATACTGCCTAAGAATTATTGATTTCAGCTGCGGGCAGAAAGGTTTGAACACAGTTGAGTCCAGTATAATATTGTCATCCCTCGGGTCAAAATAACCTATTTCAGGTAGGCAGTGAATGTCAGATGACACCTCATTTTTAACAGATCTAAGCTTCACTGAAGTAGTAAATAATCAAAGGCTCAAGAGGCCCATGAAGCTGATATCCGAAAGCTACCCCCAACGCTAGATGGGGTGCTGGACGATGATGCACTTAGGCTGGTGGGATTCCATGGAATGAAAAAAGAAAGGGGGTGGTTGGGAAGAAGATGACGGTGGGAGGGGGTGTTTAGAATAAATCTTTTTTTGTTTTCAAAACTTCTTTTTGACTATTTGGGCCCAAATGCCACGTGTCTCCCTCCTATTTGTCATTTTTGCTAAGTCATTCATGTGTGAATTACACGCACCTTATTGTTTTTACTGGTTATGAGTAAAGTGTTCAATAGATCACTTTATATAATATTAAAGTGTTCAATAGGAAAAACACTAAGTTAAAGTATGAAAATGAAAATTAGAGTCAAGTTTAAGAGGTCGTATACCTATTTGGCCTAATGTTTTTTCACTGTTGAAGCACACTTTTGGCTTCAACAGTATGCATTTATTTCACTGTATAATTGAGTTATTGGGATACCCCATGTTTAGAACCAAAAGTGACTTTCCTTTTCTTTTGTTAATACTCTTTTGGCAGGCAGCAACACAGCTCCTCTCTTTAAGTTCAAAACTCACCAAATACAAGGTTATCATTTCCCAATTAACTAAAATTAAAAAAATGCACTACACATCATGGCCCAGTACCCACTGTTGACAAAGAATTTTAAAGAAAATAGTACATACTAATCTGTATCTAAGAAATAAAGCTCCAACAGCCTGGAAAAATGTTTTGTTGTCCAACTTTGTCTTCCTTTTTGCCCTTAAAATGTTTTCTTTCTATTTCTTTGAGCAATTGGCAAGAAAGAAAGTACATACATTTTTTAGAGTAAGTAAAGTTCATACATTTTTTAGAGCAAGTACATACCTATTTTAGAGTAAGTATCCTCTACATACATTGAACTTAGGATAGATGATCTAGAGAGATGATTTGAGCCCGGAGACGAATCTAGAATTTAGAGTTGGTAGGGTCCGACCAGAGGCACACGTACTTTAGGGAGAGGGGTTACCAACACACAGCTTCGGCAAAAATTCTATATATACTTATAAATGTGTTTAAGAAATAGTCAAATATTAACAAAGGTCCCCGTACCAATATTTATGAGCAGTAATAAATTTATATTGAGTATAACGATGCTCCAAAGACCATTGAATCCCGGGTCCGCCTCGGGTTCCGACTGAACGTACTATAAAGCACGGTAACTACATCCTTCATATCATAAAGTACACTTTGAGACTCAACCAATATATATTCACGAGATCCAAAATGCTGCAGTATACAGTCTCACTCACTGTCTATTCCTCTATTAGTACCTGAAACTTCACCCCTTAGGAAACTAACACCAGAACTATAGCATTAAATCTTATTGAGAAGGCAATAACATAAAAACAGTCCAGTTCTAAGCTAAAACTTAAGCATCTGGTAACTTGTAAGATAACAGTTCATAGCCACAAACTAACTAGATGCAGATGCAGATGCAGTTGACTCGGGGTGTCAATACTCAATAAATTGTTAAGCCTACAATCCGAGTCTTAACATTGTATTGATACAAAAGAATTTTCCCGAAAGGGAATCAAAATATGAAAAAGTTAACCCACGAAGATACCGAGTGTCGAATATACTTTTTTTTTAAAACGGCACTACAGTGCACAAAGCATCTCGCAGGGTGCGGGAAAGGGCCGCACCCCAAGGGGTGTGATGTAGACAGTCAACCCTAACGCAAACATTAGTGGTTGCTTCTACGGCTCGAACCCTTAATCTTTAGGACACACAGACACAACTTTACCTAGCGACACAATGTAAATTCCAGCGAAGGGGTGTACCGACATCCCTTGAATACATGTGGCTACATTCACTTACACAAAGTGGCTAAACTTGCATTTATTTGTCAACTAACAAAGTTCAGCAGTATATAAAAATCAATAGAACAGCAGAAGTCTTATGCCAACCCGAGGGAATGAACAGTTTGTGTTATCAGAGGGTACCTTAGGCAACAGGAAGAAAGAACTAAAGAAACAAAGAATATACAAACCTCACTACAAACTCAATCAAGCAACAATAAAAGCGTGATTAGTGATTCCGATTAGTCATTTATGTGTATTAATCATGATACATGTGGTATGCACTCGGATTATTATCCTTGTGGAGAAAATACTCACTACTAGCTCTACCACAAGATGAACCCATTAACGGTTTTGCACCAATTTCTCTACCAAATCTTGACAGGTAATTTAGACCCATGAGAAGTTCTACGACCGCTGCTTCAGTTCTTATTTGGTTTGCAAAGTAAAGGGTCTGCACAAGAAGCACATTAGCCCCATAAACCAGTCTTTGTTTCTCAAAGTTTCGTTCCGAATGCCACCTTATCGTGTTATGAGCAAGCGGCGACAACCATTCTAATATCCTTCCCAATGCCAAACTCCACTCCGCTGCAAGCGCAGCATCATAAACGGATGAAGTCAATGATTTGGCAAATACCTTTAACCGACCCCTCAGAGAGTTTTTGACGCTAGCGGGCAGCATATTGTATAGGTCATCTCTTGCATCAAGACCGATCAAGTGTGGTGCTGAGGACAGTTTCTCTATAAGTATGATGATATTTGCATACTTGAGTGTCAAAGCAGCATAGCCCAGAGAATCTTGAGGAGCAATTAACAGCTTACGCTTGAAATTGAATAGAGAAGTTTTTGCAAAAATTATGCCATTGGAGGAGGCGGGAACAGGATTCGTGTCTTCAAACTTGTCGTTAGCTTTTTGGAAACTGTCATCTGACTTTGAAAGATCGCTGTTAGAAGGCATGCAACTCTCAAGTATTACAGGTGACTCAGTGCCACTGTTTATGCATCCTTTAAAAGGTCCAACATTCGTGAATCGCCTGGATCTCAGTTGTGATGGCTTTCCGCAAAAGACAGAGGACTGACGAGCAAGAGATTTTCTATTAGTTGATCTATCTTTATTTCCACTTAGCCCAAGGCTTGAAAATGATCTGCCTAAGGAACCTAAATAGGATTCCGGCGTGTTATTTTCAGACGGATAAACAGAGGACAGAGTAAGCGCAGAGATGGACCGGCTGCGATCAAGATAACCATTATCGATGACCTCAGAATGGTTGCTACCTCCAGCAACTCCTCTTTGATTTATCCCAAATAGGTACTTAACCCTCATGATTATAGTAAAAATAGATCGAAGCAAAAGCCGGACAGTATAGTCATAAGTTCTAACCCAAGGAGACATTTCTCTTAGATTCTTCACTTCCTCTCTTTGCCATATAACTTTTTGCCTAAACTCAAGCAATTTCATCTGACCTGAACTAGCACCGGTCTGCATCCGCCTCAACGTTTGCTCAAGCTCGGTAAGAACTTCAAGCTCCTGATACAATTGAGTCGTGGCTGCAACAAATCTCTCCATTTTCTTAACCTTCCGGTCCATTTTCTTCAGCCTATATCGCCATGCACACCCATTGAGTTCAATTTCAACTGGATCTTCGAAAATTCGTTCAAGATTGTGATAAACTGGATCATCACATCTCTTACCAAGCGTAGCCACTGATTTCAACAGACATCCCAAATTGTCAATTATCTCAGCAATAGCAAGATCCATAAGATATTCATCATCTTCAGCAACAAGCTTCTGAATACCAAGTGAACATGAGATTTCTTCTCTTAACTTGTCGATTCGCCTGTCGCTTAAACATTGCCACAAGTTAACCACCTTAGACATGAACCCTGCAATTTCAAATGCCAGAATTCCTATCACATGCTTCCTCTCAGTCTCTGAAACCGAGCTCTTTCGCGAAGTTCTCCACAAATTAAACAACGATTCTGTCACCGTTTCAACTCCCATCATTCCCCAGTACAAATACAGAACTAGATTATAATCTCAAGAAATTCATCTACCTGCTGAAAAAAGATGAAAGAACATTAACCACCACGACAATGACCAGACAACTAATTTGAAGAACACTGCTTAAACCCCAAGTATGTGTATTCGCTACGATTATTTGACTAATAGATTTCATTTTATTAATCTAAAGGGGGAAATATACACTCTTTATTTTAAGAAAAACTCACAACTTTAGCAATTTATATTCAGGAAAAAAGGAAAAGAAAAACAACAAATATTCCTTTCTTTCTGATTTTCTATCAGTAATAGAACAACAAGTTTTCAACTAATAGTTAAAATCCCTATTTCGTTCTCTATATTGATCTAAAAGATGTTTGAAACCCTTAAAGATGCAATTTTTATTAATGGAAATAACTAAAGTCTAATAAAAACTACTTTCACTAACATTTTCCACCAATTATTTTTACAAAAATTGAACCATTGAATAAAGCACAAGGCTTTGCCTGCTTTGGCTCATCTACTTCCTTTCAAGTTTTAAACAAACTAAAAGAAAAAACTAAAATTAACAGAAATAAATCTAACTCAATATAAATTCATAAATTTAACTACAAAACAACCCCACTATATAGCAATTTGCAGGTTTCATAAGCTCAAAACCTCAAGAAAACAAATACAGAACCCAACATCCAAAATTGACAAAACACACCCAAGAAAATACAAAAGATATCATAAATGGTATCTTTAGATTTAAAAAAGGGTTCTTTAGATATTCATTATAAAGAAACAAACATAAAAACCATCAAAAATTGCTTTTGGAAAATCAAGATTCACTTTGAGCCATCTTCTTCAAACAATAAATAAATGAATGATTTCTTTGTGACAAGCTGACGATTAACTATAGTCCCAAGAAATAAAGAATCCATTTTTAGCCATTTTCAGAAAATGAACAGCAAAAAAACAAAACAAAATCTTTATAATGCAGCTAAAAAAGCAACAAAAAATCATAATAAAGAAAGTTGAAACTCACCCTTTAATTGGAAAATGAGAATGGGCTGAAAACTCTGAAGAAACATTGATTCTTTGAGAGAGAGAGAAGAGAAGAGAATGAGAGAGAAACAAAGGTGTGGGGTGAAGGTTTGTAACGTACGCACTACCAGCGCAAAATAGGAAGGACCGTAACAGAAAAAGAGAGAGACGTAGAGTAGTGCTACTTTACACTTAAGAGTAGGGTAGTATAGAACACTAATAAAAGGATTGAGGCTAAAGTTCGCCGTAAGAACCGAGGTAATATAATTTGGATTTAGCTGAGTTTTATGCTTTTTGATTATTCACTTTTACGAGATGCCGCTGTAATTTTCTTGTTTGGCTGTCTATTGGGGGAATTTCATTTAGCATATCCTCGTGGGCTGGTTTTTGATAATATTTAAGGGCTCTTTTGGTAAGGGATAATTAATTTTGGGATAAAATTAGGGGTCGTTTGGTTGAAAAGAAGTTATCACAGGATTAGTTATCCCGGGATTAGTTATTTCACCTTATTGTGGGATAAAATAATACTACAATCTCGAGTTAACTAATCGCGGGATTAATTATACCGTAATTTTCTCCCAACCAAACATGGGATAAACTCTTCTTAAATTTAATTTTGGAATTAATTATTCTTTATCCCTCATACCAAACGACCCCTTATAGTATAACTAGTCTCGGGATTAGTTATCCCGGGATTGTAGTGACTTTTATCCCTATGGAAGGATGGGACAACTAATCTCAAGATAACTAATCCCGTGATAACTAATTATGTGATAAATTGTTTCCCAACCAAACGACCCCTAAAAATAAAAGATAATAATTGTTAGGGGTGTGATGGGTGATAAGTATTTCTTTATCGTTAATTGGAAGTCTTGAGCTCGAGCTTCGAAATTAAAGTCATTTTTAGTCGAAAGTACTTTACCCTCAAAGTGGGACTTCACAAGCTCCAAAGCGGACAATGAACCTCGGTTGAGAAAGAAAAATTTAAGTTAATGAACTCAATAAAAATTCCAGTAGTAGTAGTATTTTTCTCGTGTTCCTTATTCTTAGATTTTTATTACCACTTGATGTTGCTTTTGTTTTAGTTTTTATATTATCTTGATGTTGTTATTGTTTCTTTGAGCTTTCATCACCGCATTCCATTCTCTATTATGTTGTGATTATGCATGTTTCCTTAGAGACGAGGGTATATCGAAAATAATATTTCTACTTGCACAATGTAGGAATAAGATTGTGTATATATTATTATTTTTATATTCTACTTGTGGAATTATACTAAGTATGTTATTGTTGGTGTTAGACCGAATAAAATCTATGGAATGTTTGACAATAAATATTTCTTTGTAATTTCAGAGATACTAAGCATATGATGTGTCTAACAATGTTCCTATTTCTTCCTTTTTTAACTTTTCCCCCATTGTTGTTGATTGTGATGATTTGCTTGGTTGGCTGTTCTAGTAATGTATCTCTTCAAGTTCACATTGAGATTAGTTATGGTTTATATAATAGTTACGTTACAAAACTTGATCAAACATGTGAAGATCTATTAGGAAGACATCAAGATATGTCATGTCTTAAATCATTGATTTGTTCAACACAAACTCCTTTTAATCTGTTTAATTAATTAGACATGCCTAGCCCACTTTCATTTAAATTTAAACAAAAGAATAATAGTTTACGTATTTAAAAATTGTCTGGTTTCTACAATGAATGGAAGGAGGAAAATAGAAGCATTATAAACATACTTTGTAGTGCGATTCTTTTATAAACTTAACATTTTGTATATTGTTGATATTGTTTACCCTCAAAATCGGATAAAAATTAAATTTATTAGTGGTTTAAAGGATATACGAATTAACTTGATACTGAATGATAAATTAGATTGCAATTGAAATAAATAACGATAATTTAACTGCAAACTACACGGATTGGGTAATTTCGACCTAGGAAAGCTGACCACCCTTGAGTCGAATGTACTTTGATTGACACCAAGTTAACAAAGAAATAAGAATTTAGAGGATAACAGTAATGTATTGCTTATGAGTGTATGTTACCATGTCTTTCATGAATTGTGAGGCCCCTTTTATATATTAGGGGAACCTACTTTTAAGGTATTATTCTATTATTCAATAAAAGGTTAAAAGGTCCTTGATTTGTTGACCGTTGGTCCCTTTTTTGGTATGTTCCGTGATTTTCGCCGTAATGCCTGGTTAGTTACGGGAATTTCGGACCCCTGTCGGATAAACTGCAATATATTCCTTGAGACCGTTATGACCGGGACCAGTTATGACCTCGATAAGCTCGAGGGCAAGTCCGGTGGTTCTGATGGCTAATTCGGTAAGGCAGGAACCGATCTTCGGGATTTTATCACCATCTCTCGATCCCAAATTGTCGTGTTAGATGCTCCGTCAAATCCTGAGTTCGATTTTTCCTGTATACAGATAGTCCCCTCATTTTTCAAAGAGTAAATGACGAGAAACGATGTGATCTCCTGATTTCCTCTTTGATAAATCATGACGTACGTGACAAAATCATAACGTAAGCGATAAGAACAGTTGAAACGTCCCATCGGTCCAGTCTTCTAGGCATTAAATGTGTCAGTTCACTCTCACTTTCTGGTTTTCTGGCTTACATTCAAACTTCTTCCCTTCTGGTTTTCTGAAAACTTCCATAAAAGTTGCTCATCTGCCAACCATACCCCCTCTTTCATTAACATCCTCCTTTCTCCATTTTTTTCACTATTTAAAAACAATGGCAAAGACTTCAAAATTTGTTCCCCAAAAAGAAACTCCCTCTGCTTCACGACCGGTTGTTGAGAAAACTATTTCGTCTGTCGCTGCCAAGGAACCGACACTAGAACCTCCTCTGCAAATGTTTGTCCCTACGGGGTGCCCAACCGGAGTTGATTTCAAGGTCGAGAAAACCTCCTCGGTACCGAGCCGGTGTGAGCCGGTCTCGAGATATAGATGCTCGGTCACTGATAATGTCCTTGCCAAGGACAAGGAAGGCTATAACTGGGCTGATAAGCACGTAGTGATCCTTACGCCCGAGGAAGCGATCACTACCCACGTGGAGGGTCTTTTTAAGTGTTTACACTTACCCCTTCACGCTGGGCCCCTTAGATCCGGTCATCATTGCCTTCTGTAAGAGGTACGAGGTGACCCTCGGTTAGATTCATCCTTCGTTCTGGAGGATAATAATTCTCCTCCGCTTCTTTGTGAGCAAGATCGAGGGGTGTCCCTTCACCATCGATCATCTCATGCATTTGTATAGCCCCCAACTTTATTGAGGTGGACTGATTAAGCTGGCCCGTCGGGCCAGTAAGGCTCCGCTTTCCAGTATCGATGAAGATTGGGACCGAGGCTGGTTAGGTCGTTTTGTCCGAGTGAAGACCTTGGATTTGAATCCAGTCGAGCATATGCCATTTCCTGAGAAATGGAATATGAAACGTAAGTATAATCTCGCTTTTAAGATTTCGTTCATTGCTCTTCTCTTTTCCTCCCCTCTCATCTATATTTTGTGGTGGTGCAGTTGTTGCTCAGATACTGGATGTAGTTCCTCGACGGTCGAGGGCATCGTGAAACAAAGACTTTATTCCGAGCGTTCGTGCCGCGAGCTCTCGAAGGGCCGATGGGAGGCCCGTTCCCATGGTAAGAGTTTTCTCAAGTGACTTTGATTTCTGTTTCGCGCTATCGATTTCTAACTTGCTTTTACTTCTGTTTTGAAGGTTTGCCAATAGATGTCGAGATGAGGCCTTCATCCGTTGATGACAATATCTTCACCGAGCCCCATTCCTCGGGGCAGGATAAAGAGAAGAAAAGGAAAAAGGCTTCGAGTTCTCCGGGCCCTGAGAAGAAGACGCCAAATAAAAGATTGGCGCGCAAACCCAAGGGAAGCACCAGTGGTTGAGCACTATCCCCGGACTCACTCTATTGATTGAGGGATGAGTCTGTAGGGGAAAGAGATGCCTTTGATCTGGTAGCCAGTATGTCGTCGCAGCTTGAAGGGAAAGGGGTGTCGGAACCAGGGGAGGGGAGGCTAATTTTCATCATATCGGGGAGGCCGAGGTGGAGGCAGGAGCTGAGGCTTCCCGAGATGCAAGAACCCGATAGAGATTGCGGAGTTGCCCTCGTTCATAGAGTCATTGTTTAATGAGGCCCAAATAGCAAAAGAACTCCCCATCGAGGGGGCCCATAGATCGAACGACCCCTTCCGTGACTTTTTCGATGGTGTGGATTCGACGGCCACGGAGGACGCCATTGGATTTGGCAATTTAGAGATACCGAGGAAGAGCTCACCCTCTGAGGCAAGCGGGCCTTCCTCGAGCCCGAATTTGTCGATCGATCCCCTGCCCCGAGTGTATATCCTGATTGGAAATGCACCATTCTTGTTTCCCTTCCGGAGGATGCCCGGATTCTTTTCACCCCCATAGGGGTGGCCAGCTATCTTCGGTGCCTGGTTACCGAGGATGATCAAGCTAAGATAAACGAGGTGGATGCACCCTGCCTTTTCAACGAAGAGCAATAGTCGCTGAACCGGGTAACTCCCTGCTTTCCTAAGTGAATTTTTGATTAATACTTAGATTATTTCGCAAATAACTTAGCATTTATTTTCTTGTTCGTAGGCTTCAGTGCTTCATCACAAGGTTTTTTTGAGGTACCGGGATGACCTGAAACAACTCGAAGCTGGAGTTCGAGAGCTTTCTAAGAAGAGAGACGCTTTTAAACTTCTTAGTGAGCAGCTCGAAGGGAAGACTAAGAACCTCCGTGCCGAGCTGGAAGTGGCCCGGAAGGATCATGCTGACTTGGTCGATCAGGTAAAAGTTTTCAAAGTAAGTGATGATGAACTTGATTCAGTTACTGATGGTCAAAATCTGCAGGTCCAGTAAAATCTCGATCGGATTGCTCAGCTCCAAGTTGAAATGGATATAGTCAAAGCTGAGACCGATGAATGGAGAGGCAAAATGGATCATTTGGCCTCGAAAAAAAATGATGTTCGGTCACAACTAACTTCGGCCGAAATCCTGCTAAGAGCGGTAAAGGAAAAGGCCGAAGTTCAAACAAAAAAGTTTGAGGAGCTTCAATCTCGGCTCGGTTCGGCCATCTCAGATCGAGATAATCTGGTCAAGGAGCTTAAAATGGCCAAGTCAAAGGTCGTCGTGGCCAAGTCCGAAGCTGCTGAAATGGTGGCCCAGTACAAGGCGGATGCCGAAGCTGCTCAAGATCAATAAAAAAATATAGCCGAGCATATAAAGTGGCAATCTCGAAGACAGGCCCTCGAAGAAGTTCACGCTCGGGTTTTGACTTATCGGACGAGATCAAGGATGCCAAGGTTCTTGAAGCCGGGGCCAGGAAGATGGCCTATCCCGAGGAGGAGGATTCAGAGGACTCAAGCGGGTCCGAGGATGGAGAAGACCCCGGGGATTTCGGTGACGAGGCGGGCTCCGGCCAAGATCAGGCCGCTTCTATTTGATTTTATTTCTTTTTGTACTTAGTACTTTGTGTTAAGGCCGCTCGGCCTTTGTAAAGACATACTTCATAAATACAAACTTTCTATTTCTTTTTGATAATTCTCGAGTTCTTCCTTTGCTTTTCCTTTTTATGTTTTGCAAAGATTGGAATGCCTTAGCATTAAATAGTCATGTTCGGAATTCCGAACAGGCTTTGCCTTCGATTTCATTATCTCTTAAGGCATCACGGGATCCGGTATATCAGGGAAATTTTCCCCAAAATACTTATACTTTTTAGGATATGACTTGCCGAGAGTGTGTTTTGCTCAAGTTTTCGTCAAATCCTGTAACCTCGAGTTTTGTTAACCCGGGAATGGCGTTAGGCTTTAGTTCGGGCAATGTCAAATAAGCTTTATTCCCTCGGGTTTTTATATCCCGGGATGGCCGTAGCCTTTTAATTCGGGCAACAACAAATAAGCTTCGCGCCCTCGAGTTTTGTTAATCCGGAACGGCCTTAGCCTTTTTAATTTGGACAATGATAAATAAGCTTCATTCCCTCGGGTTTCGTTAACCGAGAATGGCCGTAGCCTTTTAATTTGGGCAACGCCAAATAAGCTTCGTGCCCTCGGGTTTTGGTAACCCGAAACGGCCTTAGCCTTTTAATTTGGGCAATGCTAAACAAGCTTCATGCCCTCGGGTTTCGTTAACCCGGAATGGCCTTAGCCTTTTAATTTAGGCAATGCCTAAGTGGCAGTCCCTGAGTGAAGCGGCTCTTGGGCTCAATGTCTTCGGGGAACCAAACGAAAAAATCTTTTAGAGGACAAGAATTTTTATTCTAAAGGCATAGACTTCCTTTCAATTTTGTGCGTAGTATACAAAGTTAAACTTGTATTTTATGTCCGGTATCGGGTGATCTATGTGGGCACGGTTCAATCTATCGTTTGGCCTCTACATAAAATATTATTATTGAGCAATCCTAGATTGTTCGAGCACAAGAATCAAAAATAATTCCCCCCCTATTATGCCCCTTAGTGTTCGGGATTTGTCGTAGATAAGCCTTGAATACTGCTGACTTCGATTCTAAGTTAGCACGATTTTATTGTTTCCTCGTTAAACACCTTGCCGAAAAACCCATTTGGGACAAAATCGGATCAAGGGGAAAAAGAGTGCAACACGTGCTTTCAAGTCTAAACAATTGTGTTGGGTACCAGCAAGTGTTAGTTAAAAATGTAACTTAGTAAAAGAATATGGTCGGGGTCATACCTTAGCAATAATATCGCTTCAAGTGGGTTATGTTCCAGTTATTCCGTAATTGTCCACCGTTCATTGTTTCCAGTTTGTATGACCCTTTTTCGGCGATCTCAATAATCTGATATGGGCCTTCCCAGTTCGGTCCTAGTTTTCCTTCGTTCGGATTTTGAGTGTTTAACGTGACCTTATTCAATACCAAGTCCCCGATATTAAAGTGTCAAATGTTGGATCTTCGATTATAATATCTCTCGATTCATTATTTCTGGGCCGCCATTCGAATGAGGGCGGCATTACGTCTCTCGTCTAGTAGCTCTAGACTTGTGTTTAGGGTCTCGTCATTTGTTTCTTCGGCAGCGTATCGAAACCTGAGACTCGGTTCTCCGACTTTGACAGGTATCATAGCTTCGGTGCCGTAAACTAGTGAGAACGGGGTGGCCCCGGTACTAGATTTCAAAGTCGTACGATATGCCCACATGACTTCGGGCAGGATTTCCTTCCATTTTCCTTTGGCATCGATCAACCTCTTTTTGAGGTTTTGGATTATGGTTTTATTGGTGGATTCTACTTGTTCGTTCCCACTAGGGTGGGAGGGAGTTGATAAGATCCTTTTGATCTTATGTTCTTCGAGAAACTTGCTTACTCTGGTGCCAATAAACTATTTTCCATTGTCGCACACGCTTTTGGCCGGTATTCCGAACCGACATATGATATGGTCCCAGATAAAATCGATGACCTCCTTCTCCCTAACCTTCTCATATGCCTGGGCTTCCACCCATTTAGAAAACTAGTCAGTTATAAACAAAATAAATTGAACCTTACCGGGTGCTCGTGAAAGCCGGCCAACTATGTCCATCCCCCATTTCATGAATGTCCATGGTGATAAGACCGAATGTAGCAGCTCTCCGGCTCGATGAATCATTAGAGCATGCCTTTGGCATTCATCACATCTTCGTACGAATTCCTTCGCATCTTTTTCCATGTCGACCCAGTAGTAACCGACCCTGATTATTGTTTGGACCAGTGCTTCGGTACCTGAATGATTTTTGCATGTACCTTCGTGAATTTCTCTCAAAACGTATTTGGTATCTCATGGTCCCAAACATATCACGATCGGTCCATCGAACGTTCTTCTGACTAAGGTTCCATCCTCAGACAAACTAAACCGGGCTGCCTTCGTACGTAGGGCCCTCGATTCCTTTGGATTTGAGGGCAATTTTCCGATTTTCAGATATTCTATATATTTGTTTCTCTAATCCTATGTTAGGCTCGTTGTGTTTATTTCGGCATGGCCCTCTTCCACTATCGATTTCATTAGTTGTATGACTACCCCTGAATTAAGCTCATTGTCTTCTATCGACGACCCCAAATTAGCGAGGGCATCAGCCTCGTTGTTTTGATCTAGAGGCATGTGTTGTAGAGTCCATTCCTTGAACCGGTGTAGTGTTACCTGTAATTTATCTAGGTATCTCTGCATTCGTTACCTCGAAGGTCCCATTAACTTGGTTTGCCATAAGGAGTGAATCACACTTAGCTTCGATCACCTCCACCCCCAAACTTTTGGCTAGTTCGAGACCTGCAATCATGGCCTTATAGTTATAATAGATTGTCTAACTATATTACCTTTTGGTGGTTTTAACACGATGCCAAGTCCGGACCCCTTCGCGTTCGAGGCCCCATATGTAAAGAGGGCCCAGATCCCCGAAGAAGTCCCCGGGTTTAATAATAACTCTCTTTCGACTTTGGGTACCAGCGCCGGCATAAAATCGGCCACAAAGTATGCCAGAATTTGGGATTTAATGGCGGTTAGGGGCCGATATTCAATGTCGTACCCGCTGACCTCAACGTCCCACTTGGTTAACCGTCCCGAGAGTTCGGGTTTATACATTATATTCTCAATGGGTAAGTAGTCACAACACGTATGGGGTGGCACTGAAAATATGGTTTCAACTTCCTAGAGGCGCTTAGCAAGGCAAGAGCCAATTTCTCTAGGTGAGGGTATCTAGTTTCGGCCTCACCTAAAGTTTTGCTAACATAGTAAATTGGGAATTACGTACCTTTTTCTTCTCGGACCAGGACTCCACTTACCACTATCTCTGAGGCCAAATATAGGTATAATTGTTCGTCTATCTTCGGCGTGTGGAGCAGCGGCGGGCTCGATAGATATTGCTTAAGCTCTTCCAAGGCTTGTTGGCATTCCGAAGTCCATGAGAAGTTACTCTTTTTCTTCAATAATGAGAAGAATCGGTGACTTTTATCGGAGGACCTCGAGATGAATCGCCCCAGAGCGGCTATGCGCCCAGTTAGCCTCTACACTACCTTTACGTTATCTACGACCATGATATCTTCGATGGCTTTGATCTTATCGAGGTTAATCTCGATTTCTCAGTTGGATACCATGAATTCGAGGAATTTACCCGATCCAACTCCAAACGCACATTTCTCCGGGTTCAACTTCATGTTGTATTTTTTCAATACGTTGAAGGCTTCCTGCAAGTGTTTTAAATGGTACTCTTCTCGCAGGGACTTAACCAACATATCGTCAATGTAAAATTCCATTGATTTTCCTATTTATTCTTCGAACATCCGGTTTACTAGGCGTTGGTAAGTGGAACCGACATTGTTTTCCGAATGGCATTACGTTATAGCAGTATGTGTCGTATTTAGTGATAAAGGAGTTTTTTCTTGATCATTCGGGTTCATCCGTATTTGGTTGTACACGGAGTAGGCAGCAAGGAAACTGAGGATCTCATGGCCGGCTGTGGCATCGATTATGCGATCGATGTTGGGCAATGGGAAGGAGTCCTTGGGACATGCTCTATTCAAATCCTTATAGTCTATACACATTCTTAATGTATCCCCTTTCTTAGGAACTACCACTACGTTTGCTAACCAATTCGGGTATTTAACTTCCCGAACGGGCCCTATTTTAAGGAGTTTAGATACCTCATCCTTGATGAAAGCAAGTTTGACCTCAGACTGAGGCCTCCTCTTCTACTTGACCGAGTGGAACTTTGGATCCAAGTTTAGCTTGTGAGTGGTTATTTCCGGTGGTATCCCTATCATATCGAGGTGGGACTAAGCAAAACAATCTTTGTTAGCTATAAGAAATTGAATAAGTTTTTTCCTGAGCTCGAGGTTTAACCCCTTGCCCAGGTATACCTTTCGATCGGGCAAGTGTTCACTTAGTACGAATTGCTCCAGTTCCTCGACCGTTGATTTTGTAGCGTTCAAATCATCGGGGGTTATGAAAGACCTGGGACTCTGTAGTCGTCACCCTCGTCTATTCCTCGCTCCTCCGATTCTGCCGAGGTTAGTATCGGTGATTTCTATTTGGCCCTATTTTTTATCATCGGATCCGTACCCTTAGATACCGAGAGAGTAGATGTCTAGATCGCCTCATCAATAACGAACATCTCCCTTGTGGCCGGTTGTTCCCCGTACACTGTTTTGGTTCTTTCGAGGGTCAGGAATTTTAGCACATGGTGTAATGTCGAGGGTATTGCTCTCATGTTATGAATCTTGGCCTTCCAAGCAAAGCGTTGTATCTCATGTCCCTTCGATTACATAGAACTTGGTTTCCTGAATGGTTCCAGTGACGTTTACCGGTAATGTTATTTCCCATTTTGTGGTCTCGCAGGCTATATTGAACCTGTTTAGGATTCGGACTGCAGGTACGATCTAACCTTGTAGGCCGCGTTGTTCCATGACCCTCGATCTGATGATGTTGGCCGAACTACCTGGATCAATCAACACACGTTTAATTCGATATTTATTTATGAGTATCGATATTACTAGTGCATCATTGTGGGGTTGTGCGATCCCCTCTGCGTCTCTTTCATTGAATGACAAGGACCCTTCCGGTAGGTAATCTCGAGTCTGTTTTTCCCTTGTGATGGAAAGTTTGGTGCGCTTCAACAAAGGTCCCTGGGAATATCAACCCCACCGATGACCATGTTTATGACGTGCTGAGGTTCTTCTGGTTCGGTTCGTTTATTCGAATCTCTGTTCCTGATGTGGTTCTTGGCCCGATCACTGAGAAATTCTCGGAGATGCCCGTTGTTGAATAATCGGGCTACCTCTTCCCTTAATTGTCGACAGTCTTTCGTTCTGTGCCCGTGAGTGCTGTGATATTTTCATATAAGGTTAGGATCCCTTTGGGATGGATCAGATTGCAAAGGTCGAGGCCATTTGGTATCTTTGATGTGTCCGATGGCACACACAATAGTAGAGGCATCGACGCCGAAATTATACTCTGATAGCCTAGGTGCTTCTTTAGGCCCGATGGGCCTGTCGAAGCTGGTTTTGCCCATGAGTCCTCGGTTGTTTTGTCCTCAGCCATTCCTTCTTTCATTTCTCATAAGGTTTCGCCCGGATCCACTGCTTCTCCGGTCCCTATTGTACGATTGATACCGATCCCGGTTTGATCTAGGTTCGTGATTGGTGTCTCACTTGACTCGGTCGGTGATCCTGACGGGGTGTATGAATCCGGAAGGGGTCCCGAGTTGGTCATCCTCGACCCTGATTTTTGATTGATATCGGTTATGGACGTCGGTCCAAGAGATGGCTGGATATTCTACCAAGTTCTGTTTCAACTGCTGTGAAGCCAATGAGTTTCGAATGTTGAATCCTTGGGTGAAAGCCTGAACGGCCCAATCGTCCGCGACCGGGGGCAAATCCATCTGTTCCATCTGGAATCGAGAAACGAACTCTCTGAGCATCTCGTTATCCCTCTGCTTTACTTTGAAAAGGTCTAACCTGAAATCAGAAACACTTCAAAGAACAAGTCTAAAATGGGGTGTGTTATGATGATTCGTATTAAATTGCCGCTATTATCCTTCGCCCCACGGTGGGCGCCAAACTGTTTACCCTCAAAATTGGATAACAATTGAATTTGTTAGTGGTTTAAAGGATATGCGGATTAACTTGATACTGAACAAGAAATTAGATTGCAATTGAAATAAATAACGATAAATTAACTGAAAACCACACAGATTGGGTAATTTCGACCTAGGAAAGCTGACCTTCTTTGAGTCGAATGTACTTTGATTGACACCAAGATAACAAAGAAATAAGAATTTAGAGGATAACGGTAATGTATTGCTTATGAGTGTGTGTTACCATGTCTTTAATGAATTGTGAGGCTCCATTTATATATTAGGGGAACCTACTTTTAAGGTATTATTCTATTATTTCATTAAAGGTAAAAAGGTCCTTGATTTGTTGACCGTTGTTCCGTGATTTCTGCCGTAATACCCGGTTAGTTACGAGAATTTTGGACCCCTGTCGGATAAGCGGGCAATATATTCCTTAAGACCGTTATGACCAGGACCGGTTATGACCTCGACAAGCTCGAGGGCAAGTCTGGTAGTTCTGATGGCTACTTCGGTAAGGCAGGAACCGATCTTCGGGATTTTATCACCATCTTTCGATCCCAAATTATCGTATTGAATGCTCGATCAAATCCTGAATTCGATTTTACATGTATACAGATATAATAGATAATTATTACATATTTAATATCAAGAAGCGATAAAAGATCACATCCAATTGAATAGATAGCTTTCGTCGCATCATAAAAATTCTTGCACTAGCACTCTGAAGTTTTTGCAGCGTTGAGGGTGGAAGATTTATCGATCTACAACTTACATGAAGCGAGAGAAACAACAACAACAACAACCCAGTAGAATCCCATTAATGGGGTCTGGGGAGGGTAGTATGTACACAGACCTTACCCCTACCCCGAAGGAGTAGAGAGGCTGTTTCCGAAAGACCCTCGGCTCCAAAAAAAAA
>AWOL01S0005009.1:94496-155865 GCA_000715115.1 Nicotiana otophora
CTCCACCTCCACTCATCCGGCATCCTCTTCCCCTCAAAAATACTATTAAACAACCTAGTCAACCACTCCAAACCTGCTCGCCCCACACACTTCCAAAATTCCACCGGAATCTCGTCTGGACCGGTCGCTCTGCCCCTACTCATCTTACGCATAGCTTCCACGACCTCCTCAACCTCGATACGCCTGCAGTACCCAAAGTCACGGTGACTCTCGGAATGCTCCAATTCGCCTAGCACAATATCCCGATCCCCTTCTTCATTCAGAAGTTTATGAAAGTAAGTCTGCCATCTCCTCTTAATCTGGGCATCTTCCATCAATACTCTACCATCTTCGTCCTTGATACATCTCACTTGGTCCAAATCTCGAGCCTTCCTCTCCCTCAACTTGGCCAGCCGGAATAACTTCTTCTCCCCACCTTTTTTCCCCAATTCCTCGTACATACGACCATAACCCGCATTCTTAGTGTCATCAGTATGATGTAAGTCGTAATTTTCAAAGTCGAAGGTTGTTTTGTTCATTATTAATAAAACAGTTTTATTTATAATAGTTGGAGATATATTTTGAAATATTTAAAGATATTTTTGAATAAAATAAACCAAAATACATGTCCATGGTCTCTTAAAGAAAAATGCATTTAAAAATACACATGAGAAAGAGAGAAGAAAGAAGAAATATTGTGGTTAACTTTAACGAAAAGAATTTTAAAATTAAGTAAACAAGAAGGTACTTCTTATTGACTAATAAACTTCAGATTTTAGTCAAATCAATAACTTTAAGTTGATGAAGCATGTTTAAAGATTAAAATAAAATACTAAAAGAAGGATTAAAAGGAGCTCAAGACATTATAAAATGACGTCACCCTTTACCTCTATAGAAATATTTGTAAAATTTACGAGTGTTAAGACCAAGTTATAGTATTAATTTACCATAGTTAGGTAATTTAATGAGGCTAAATATGTAACAAATAATCATGATTTACGAAATCTTTTTTGCACAAACAATCATTCTTAGAGATGTTATTTAGAGATTAGCCAATATTTATTTTGTCCTAGAATTTTGAACTAAAACTTTTAACTTCGGAACAAAAATTAAACTGAAAAACTTAAATTCGAGATGCACTAACTAATTCCTAAATAGCTGTCCTTCAGAGTAGCTGTCTGTAGGGGTGTTCGCCGGTCGGTACGGTACGGTATTTAGACATTTCGGTTCGGTATTCGATTTCTTAAAATGCTATACCAATACCGTACCTAATTAAATTCGGTATGATTCGTTTTTTCTCCTTTCGGTTTCGGTTTATTCGGTTCGGTAACTTCGATGTATTCGGTTTGAATACTAACTAGTGCATAGAGTCATAGACTATAATATTCTTAATTAATGTACTCAAAAAGTACAAAACTAAAAACGTTTGTTGACAAAAGTTTTGTTCAAAACTAGCAAATATCAATCCAGAGAGAGAAAACTTGTACATAAAGGAATAATTTTGATCATTAGAAATGTCTTATTACTTGCTTAGAGTTAATTGATAAACTTAAAGAATAAAGAAAAGTAAAATTTTAAATTTTTTATATTTATGTTATAATTAATAATATGTGTATTGTGTAATATAATATATATTTCGGTACAGAATCGATATTTCGATTTTTCATTTTAGAATGTCAAATATCATACCTAATACCAATTATTTTTTTAAAATTAAATCAAATATCATATCGAATACGAAAATATTGAATACCAAATACCAAATTTTTTGATTTCGATTTGATAATTCATTATTTACCAAATTATGCACGGCACTAGCTATCTGGTGTTATTTCTACGGATATCTTTTGGAATAAAAGTCTACCAGCACGTGTAGCTGCTTATTTGCTTTTTTGGTTAGTTTAATAAATTAGCAAATAGCATAATTATTACAAAGAAATAATGTCAAGGAGAAAAAACTACTTTAGAGAACTAGCCTTGTTATGTCAGCCGTCCTTATCTAAGATTCTGCATATCGCATTCCCTTTATTTTAGGTGAATGTATTTAGAACGGCGGCGAACAGTTTGGCCTTTTGGAATTTCTAATTTCTTCTTGAATAAAAAAAAGCAAAAATATACTAGAAGTATAGGGGGAAAATAGTTTCAATTATAGAGCAGTCGATATGGGTCGGACCGGACTAGCCCAACCTCGTTCATATGGGCTTTAACAATTGACGAATTGGGCTATGCTAGCCTATTATTTTAATGGGCCTTATAATGGTTAGCTCACCCAACTCTATGTGGATCGGGACCCCATGGGTCGGCCCATCATTTTTAAAAATATAATTTTATATTTTTTCTTTAAGTACTAACCTAGAAAAAGATAAATATTTAAAAGTTAAAACATATCTTAGTGAAAAATTTTCGCAAAACTTAATAACTTTTTATTGTATTCCAATATATCACAATAAACTAAAAAGTAAAAGACAAGACTATATTTCATTCACTAAAAGTCCTAACTCAAACAAACTGTTCAAGAGAATGTCCATGATGCTTATGGTATATCTAACACATCATCTTCATCAAACACTTTTGAATCCGTTTGTGACAAGGTTGTCTTAACATCTTCATTTTCATCTACATCTACAATTTATATGCAATATTAATTAGTTAAATATTAAGAATAATTAAATTTTAAAAACTAATAATATTCAAATTCACATAAAAAATATTACGAGTTTGAGTTTGGGAAAAGTCGTGCAACCAATTTTGAGTAGTAACAAGTGTTTGGACATTTTCATGATAGATGCAACTCATGTACTTGGTAAGAACACACCAACCAATACTAAATGTTGATTCCGATGCTACAATATCATATACTTTTTATATTTTATATATTTTAAATAAATATTTTTATTAGGCCCACGGGCCGGCCCAGCCCGGCCTTAGTTGTAACGACCCGACAGCTCGTTTTGAGCTCTAGCGCGTCGTTCGGAGGTTTGAGGCCTTGAGTAGTTTCACTTCAGGTATTATGACTTGTACGTGTGGTCGAAATTGAATTACGAGAAATTTGGAGTTGATTCGGAAGGAAAATTCTAATTTCAGAACTTTAAGTTGGAATAATGGACTAAGGTTTGACTTTTGAGTAAACGATCTCGGAATCAGGATTTGAAGGTTCCAATAAGTTCGTATGATGATTTCGGACTTGGGCGTATGTTCGGGTTGAGTATCGGGTGGTCCGGAAGCATTTCGACGCTTAATATGGAAAGTTGGCATTTTGAAAGTTTTAGAATTTGTTAAGTTTGATTTGAAGTAGACTTTGGTATTATCGATGTCCGTTTGAGGTTCCGAACCTTGGAATAGGTTCGTATCGTGATTTATGACTTGTGCATAAAGTTTGGAGTCATTCCGGGGTTTGAGTTCTAGAGCTCCGTTTGAGGTGATTTTCACGGCGTTGTTCTCGTATCAAAAGGGGGTAAATATATGACCTTTATTTTGATGATTATTCATGATTATTTCCGTTGGTTATTATTTTTATCCGTGTTTGGATTGTAAAAATTGAGATTTTGAGCTCCAAAGTAGAGAAATGGTAAATCCTTGATTTGAGGGTCGATTCATGTACGAAATTGGATGATTTTATGGATATAGACCATATGCATTATGGGTAATATTTATTTTCAATAATTTTCGAAATATAGGCACGTGTGCCCGATGATTGACTTTATTGACTTTTCGAGCGGAGTTAGAAATTATTATAAATTAATTAATTATAAGTATTGGAGTATATTTTGATTGATCTGCACGTTGTTTGACTAGTTTCGGGATATTTGGCTTTGAGTTAAGGTGTTAGAGAGGCGTTGGAGCCGGTTACGAAACTTCGGAGCGAGGTAATTCTCCTGTCTAACCTTGTGAGAGGAAAACTATCCCTAGGTGATGTAATTGTTATGTGCTATTAGTTGTGGGTGCTATGTACGCATGAGGTGACGAGAGTCCGTACGTAGCTAAAGCATGTTTATGTACGGGTAGACTTAGGACTTTACCATGTAATATCTGAAATATTTGAATTCATTCTGCTGGCTTAATTAATTAAAATTATAATTGAACATGATTTAGAAATATATACATATATATTAGGCCGAGCTTTATTACCTTGAGTTGTTGGCAAGTTATTTGAGAAACGGTAAAGGTTATACTCACCTTGTGTTCATATACTGTACCGTAAGCTCGTGTCTCGTAATTCGATAATTCCTTTCCTCTCTTGTGGAGCGGGCCGAACGCCTCGGCAGGATTATGTACCACACTCTCATGGGAGCGATACGTTTGTCTCGGCAGTATAATAGATGCATTTATGTTTCGTGCCGCTCGACCCCTCTACACTATACACGTTATGATGGGATTGGGCTGATCGCGTCATCAGTATTATGTTCTTTCTAAAATCTGGCCGTACGACTTCGACGTAATTGTGTGTTGTATCGCTAGCAGTCCGAATATTCACGATATATTTCCTTCCACTGATGTCTTGCATTTTATATGGTATTTCTTATTTATTTAATATTGACACTAGGTATTTTCTGAGTTGTTGAGATAGAATACCAGATGAGGAATTGATATCGTTTAAAGAAATTTTTGGAGATTGTGTTAGTTACAGATTTATCTCACTACTACTGTTGTGCTTCTTATCTATTTATAATTTATCATATTGATTTATTAGACCACTAGTAAGTGTCGATGTCGACCCCTCGTCACTACTTCTCCGGGGTTAGGATAGATACTTACTGGGTACGCATTGATTTACGTACTCATGCTACACTTATGCACTAAATGTGTAGGATCCGACAGGTTCATTTGGTGGTCATCTTGGCGCGTAGGCGCGGCTGCTGAGGAGACTTTATGGTGAGCTGCATTCCAGGCTATGCATCGCAGCCCACAGAGTCTTCATTGTACAATTTACTTTATTCTGTCTTATTTACATTCCAGACAGATGTTGTATTATTATTATTGTACTCCCTAGTAAATGCATATGCACTTGTGACATCGAGTTTTGGGATATACTAGTTAATGCTTACGGTTATGTATATTATCACCGCCTTTCATTTCTCTTATAAACTACAATATTTATACGTACTCGTGGATTTAAAAGTGTAAATTTCCTTCCTTGTTAAAATTTATGATTTCAAAAGTAATAAAATGAGCAGGTAAATTGATCAATCACCGTTGGCTTTCCTGACGGCGGCGTTAGACGCCATCATGACCTATGATGGATTTTAGGTCGTGACAGCTTTGTATCAGAGCTCTGGGTTCACTTGGGTCTCACGAGTCATGAGCAAGTCTAGTAGAGTCTTGCGGATCGGTACAGAGATGTCTGTACTTATTTTCAAAAGGCTACAGGGCTGTTAGGAGCACTTTCCTACTTGATTCCTCTCCGTGCGATTTGATTCCATTGAAGTTTATCCCTTCATTTCCTTTCTACTCAATCTTATACGACGTGGAGTGCTTGTTATCAATTGGGCATCGAGGAGTTATAGTGGTACTGCAGACATGGTGCATAATGTATCTCCCTGCATATTCGAGCGAGCTGTTGTCGTCGTCCTGTGGAAGGGTGTTCTGTCGTTTCAACCTTGTATTAGTATTGCCTATGGTTTTGAGTCTATACACGGATTGTTATGATGTTCATAAGTGGTTATTGTGTAGTGTTGATATAAATGGTAGTGTGCTTATTTATGGATCGCGGATGTGAATGCCTCGAAAGGAGGATTTCTCAGTTCATGGTTTAGAGGTTCGACATTTAATTCCAGCGGAGGCAAGACAATCGAATTATGGATGTTTAGGCTTTGGTTGATGGAGTAACGAGACTTGATATTTTCGAGCGTGGTGGAGTTCTCATTTGTGATGTGGCGTCGTCGTCCTTTTTTAAATATATTAAGGTTTGCCGGTGTTATGGTCTTCTTTGATTTGCCTTCGGGACAATGTGTTATGAAATAATGCCTAAGAAGCGGTTGTCAGAGATGGCGGTGTGTAGCGGTTTCAGAATCGAATAGGTGTTTCTACTGCTGATGGCTCGAGAAAGATGATCTTCGAGAAGGCTTAGAGTTGGTAACAATTTATTAGTTCAGGTGCTACAGAGAAGGATTTTGATTTGAGGCAACATTTGGGTAGCGAAGGAAGGACATGGTGGGATGTGTCTCGTGGTGGTTGAATTGCTAGCATGTCAAGTATAAAAAGCAGAGCTCGAGAAGTTGCTTAAAGGAGATGGTTTAACCGAAGTGGGAGTGGCAGAGTAGCATATGGATTATGTGGTGGGATAGCCACATGCCTTGAGAAAAGTTTAGAGCGATTTGGGAATCATAGTGGACAATGACCAAGTCCATAAATTCTATTTGGGACGGTGACTACTGCACTGAGGAAGGATTGATATGACAACAAAGAGTTTGCTTGGAATGAAGAGGGGTGTAAAAGCTTGATTATCGTTATGGGATGCGACGTGACTTCGAGTATGGAATGTATTGTCAGACTTTCAGTTGATGTCTATGGGGAATGAACTGATTTTAACAGTTGGCGGACGAGTATGGGCTTCAGAGGGTTTACTGATTTCGTGGTAGTTGTGCCCAGTGCAGCGTCGTTGGAAGATGTCGGTATGGAAATTCCACAGGTAGGCTATCTCCTATGAGCAGGTCAGCAGATGCGTGAGTTTGATGAAGCTTCTACGAAGAATTCTACTTGCTACACAGTAAGAGGTCGAATATGTGATTGTGGCTGATGATTCGGAATGTTCATGAAATGTTTAGCAAAAGATTTTGAGAAATTTGGCAGGGTAAAGGTGCGAGATCATGGTAATTGAGAAAGAGGAATCTTTGCGGGTTCTAGATTTATGTAATTGTAGCTTAAAGCTAAGTGGGGGATCCCACCATCTACGATTGGAGCGCGTGGTTGTCTTCTTGTGCGGTTTCTAGTTATCGGTGCATTTGTGAGTTATTATGACTAAGAAAAATAAAACATCAGGGGTAATTCGAGCGAAGAACTTGATGAATGTGTGTTATACTTCGCCTCATCGATGCATGTGCAGTTTTAGAAAGACTAAGAGTTTATGCTTCTTGTGGATGTGATGTACAAGGGAAAGAATTCGGCTGGTTGCTTCTTTGAGAGGGTGCTCATGTGCTAGTAGAGCGTTGGAGTTTGGTTATACTCGGGACCAGGACAGAGTGGGCTCTCAATAGTGGTTCTAATGGGTTCAAGGATGTAAGCACGGTGTCTAAGGATTTTGGGTCCGTTGTGTGGTTAAAGATCTAGTTTTTGTAGTGGGTATTGAGACAACATGATCTCGTGATTTGGGTCACTCGGTATGAGTGTTGATCGAGTTTCATTATGTTTTTTAATGTAGCTATTATTATTTCTAAGACAAGTCAAGAGTAAATTGGAAGAAGTTGGGTCGGTTAGTAATGGTTGAATCAGTATGATTATGGCAATGATCAGTTCCTTTGGCGCTTTACGTTATACATGTGGTTTGTGGTTGTACGTGCGGGCTTGACAACCACCATAATTTGATTGATTTGGGAGGTATTTGATTCAAATGGCCTTGTTGTGTAAATGGATTTCAGAAGAGTTATGGCGGTTTAGACCACGACCTGAGGTTTGTATTTTTTGCGGTTGTGGGAATTCGGTTGCGTTTTGCAATTGTTCTTCTAAAATAAGTGGAATGAAAGGGGTTCTAGCCAATGAAGTGTTTATTCTGGTGGTTTAGGGGTTATGATGAAATTCTTGGACTCTCGTGTAGCAACATGATAGGTGCATTGAGCGTTATAGAAATTGGAAGTTGAGGTTCAAGGTTACGGTTTGGTTTTGATAAGAATGTCACAAGCTCAGAGGAGCGGGGGAGGATTTCAGATATTCAATGTATGCTGGCACTATTGTCGGGCAGCCTGAGAATGGTCTATTTTGTGGTAGGAGTGTTGGGGTATTGAAATGTGGATGCTTGGCTAGTACTATAGAAATAGCATGGTCGATGGCCATTGATGTTCAGATTTTGCTACCTGGTGCGGAAGGTTGTGGGAGTATATCCCATGGGAAGATCGCATAAGTGTGACGTGTTAGTCATTTGATTGTTAGAGATCAAAAATCAGGTATGAGATTCTGGTACTGTCGCAAATGGGAGAGTTTATGCCTGGGAGGCGCTATATCCCTTTTGTTATGAACTGTGGAAGTTTGTTCCGGATTGGGACGTCTGCTCATGTGTGTCATGAATGGAGCCATTGTGGATCCTTGAAAGGTTGTTGTCCCAGTATGGGATGATCGAAATCGGCTTGGGGTTCGTTGATGGGTCTAATATGGATGTGTGCTCTACATCAGGCCTGATGTATTCATTCAGCATAGCATTGCTTATGGAGGAGTCTTCGGGCATTGGATGTTATTCCCGTCGTCAGCTATTCAATGTAATACTCTAATGTTCCATGTGGGTTGTGAGACGACTTGATTATTCACACAAGTATTGTGGTCCTGTGTAGCTTGTGGTATTGTATGAGCATGATGGCTCTCAAGATGCAGGTCATTTATTACACCATAGTCGTGCTTGGGTTTTGTAGCATATGGCGCTATCCGTCTCCCAGGGTTGTATTTTTGCACTTGGCGTGCTTGTGGTCGATATTCGGGTATTTCGTAGGTGTAAGAATTATGGCTTGATGGGTATTTCCTAATTTATTATTATGTGTGGATCGGGTGGCACGCCGCCACGGGTATGTTGTTTGGATCGGGTTGCACGCCGCAACGGTATCATGTGTGGATCGGGTTGCACGTCTCAACAGTGAGATGTTGAGTATGGTTTCCTATATCTATTCTTGTGTATTTTGTTTCTCATTCTCTGAGAAGGGTTCATAGCATCTGTTCGACCGTTTTATTCATTACGCGGGCTGGGTAGTTCTTTTCCAGAGTTTGTTCCTCCTTATGCGTCATATTCAAGTTTTGGCTTGTCGGCGGATTGATGGCGTCATATGAGATCTTGGTCAGTGTTTGAGGTGGCTTATTGCTTGAGAAGCTTGTACTGGGTGAGACGAGATTATTGGACCTGAAATCAGTGCAATCAAATTTACATAAGGTATATTAAAGAGGAAATATCATTATTCAGTTCAGAATGAGGTAATGGTCCTTGTCAGGAGGAGAGACTCCGTGATTTGTTGATTCGGCAGGTGGTTATGAGTATCTACACATCTCTTCTGTCGTGGCAGTATTGCGAGAGTTGGATCAGTGATTATATATGTTATGAGGTGTATTACGGGCATCAGATTCATGAAATTACAGCTATTGAAATCAGAGGATGTTATAATGGGCAAAAGACTTATGTGGTGCATGGTGTGATTTCAGCATAAGTGCATGATCATCTTTTGGTACAATGTGTAGTGATTGATGCGGTGTTCGTATGTTAAAAAATATATTGGGTCTCATGGAGAATTCCGGATGTTGGAATTTGGTTCTAAGGATTATTGAGTAAATAAAAGGGAGTATCTTCAGTCTGGCTTGAGCGAATGTGCTCAACTGGGTTGTGGTGGCACGGGCAGGAGCACGAGGTGTTAAACAGTGATTTTGGACAACTCCGGAACGATTCTTGGCACGGTCAAGGACGAACGTATGTTTAAGTGGGGGAGAATGTAATGACCCGATCGGTCGTTTTGAACTCTAGTGCATCGTTCGGCGCTTTGAGGCCTTGAGTAGCTTTACTTCAGGTATTATGACTTGTACGTGTGGTCGGAATTAAATTTCGGGAAATTCGGAGTTCATTCGGAAGGAAAATTCTAATTTTGGAACTTAAAGTTGGAAGAATGGACTAAGGTTTGACTTTTGAGTAAACGATCTTGGAATCAGGATTTGAAGGTTCCAATAGGTTCGTATGATGATTTCGGAGACATGTGTTCGGGTTGAGTATCGGGTAGTTCGGAAGCATTTCAGCGCTTAATATGGAAAGTTGGCACTTTGAAGGTTTTAGAATTTCTTAAATATGATTTGAAGTGGACTTTGGTGTTATCGATGTCCGTTTGAGGTTCCGAGCCTTGGAATAGGTTCGTATCATGATTTGTGACTTGTGTTTAAAGTTTGGCGTCATTCTGGAATGTTTAAGAATGAATCGGACGCCTTCGTCAAAGTTTGAATGTTTGAAAGTTTAAAGAAAGGTTTCGATCGTCGATTCATAGTTTTGATATTGTTTGGTGTTATTTGAGGACTTGAGTAGGTTCATGTTATGTTTTGGGACTGGTTTGTGTAATTGGACGGGGTCTCGGGGGCCTCGGATGTTTTTCGGAGGTGTTTGAGTTATGTCGCGCTCTTATTTGATGTTTCAGCGTCATGTTTTTGGACATACAAGTCACTATATTGACCAAACGACCTTTGATTTGTGATTGAATTGAACCATTAGATCTGTATCGTAATTATGGAGCCATAGCAATAAGAATCGTCGAATTCCGATGTCGTCTGAGAGAGTTATGCCCATTTTCGTGTCAGATAGAATTGCTGGTATCCGGTGCGAAGTTTTATTATTCGCGAATGCGAAGAAGGATTTCTGGGTTGACCGGTCAACGTGAAAAATTGCTCTTCACGAACGTGAAGTTCTCCCGTGAAGGCGATGAAGAAAAATCATCTGGACAGTATTTTAAACCGAGAATTTTAGTATTTTGGGCATATCTTGAGTTCTAGAGCTACGTTTGAGGTGCTTTTCGCAACATTGTTCTCGTCTCAACAATGGGGTAAATATAAGACCTTTATTTTGATGTTTCTCCATGATTATTTCCATTGATTATTATTTTTATCCGTATTTGAATTGTAGAAATTGGGATTTTGAGCCCCAAAGTTGAGAAATAGTAAATCCTTGATTTGAGGGCCGATTCATGGACTAAATTGGATGATTTTATGGATATAGACCATATGAGTTATGGGTAATATTTATTTTTAATAATTTTTGAAATCCGGGCACGCAAGCTCGGGGTTGACTTTATTGACTTTTCGAGCGGAGTTGAAAATTATTACAAATTGA
This sequence comes from Nicotiana otophora, assembly GCA_000715115.1. Lineage (NCBI taxonomy): Eukaryota > Viridiplantae > Streptophyta > Magnoliopsida > Solanales > Solanaceae > Nicotiana > Nicotiana otophora. Next base: position 105,466 of record AWOL01S0005009.1, read on the forward strand.
TTAATTATAAGCATTGGAGTATATTTTGATTGATTTGCACGTTGTTTGACTAGTTTCGAGATATTTGGATTTTATTGAGGTGTTAGAGAAGCGTTGGAGCCGGTTATGGAACTTCGGAGTAAGGTAAGTCTCATGTCTAACCTTGTGAGGGGGAAACTACTCCCTAGGTGATGTTATTGTTACATGCTATTAGTTGTGGGTGCTATGTACGCACGAGGTGATGAGAGTCCGTACATAGCTAAAGCATGTTTATGTCCGAGTAAATTTAGGACTTTACCATGTAATATTGGAAATATTTGAATTCATTCTGCTGGCTTAATTAATTGAAATTATAATTGAACTTGATTTAGAAATATATACATATATATTAGGTCGAGCTTTATTACCTTGAGTTGTTGGAACGTTATTTGAGAAACGGTAAAGGTTATACTCACCTTGTGTTCATATACTGTACCGTAAGCTCGTGTCTCATAATTCGATAATTCCTTTCCTTTCTTGTGGAGTGGGCCGAACGCCTCAGTAGGATTATGTATCACACTCTCATGGGAGCAGATCGTTCACCCCGGCAGTATAATAGATTCATTTATAGTTCGTGTCGCTCGACCCTCTGCACTGTACACGTTATGACGGGATCGGGCTGATCGGCTCGGCAGTATCATATTCTTTCCGAAATCTGGTCGTACGACTTCGATGTAATCGTGCGTTATATCGCTAGCAGTCCAAATACTCACGAGATTTTTTATTCCACTGACGCCTTGCATTTTATATGGTATTTCTTATTTATTTGATATTGGCACTAGGTATATTCTGAGCTGTTGAGATACAATACGAGATGAGGAATTGATATCGTTTAAAGAAAATTTTGGAGATTTACCTCACAACTACTGTTGTGCTTCTTATTTATTTATAATATACCATATTGATTTATTAGACCACTAGTAAGTGTCGATGTCGACCCCTCATCACTACTTCTCTGGGGTTAGGCTAGATACTTATTGGGTACGCGTTGATTTACGTACTCATGCTGCACTTTTGCACTAAATATGCAGGATCCAACAGATTCATTTGGTGGTCATCTTGGCGCGTAGGCGTAGCTGCTGAGGAGACTTTATGGTGAGTTGAATTCCAGGCTACGCATCGCAGCCCACAGAGTATTCATCATACCATTTACTATATTCTGCCGTATTCACATTCTAGACAGATGTTGTATTATTATTGTTGTACTCCCTAGTAAATGCTCATGAACTTGGGACGTCGGGTTTTGGGATATACTAGTTGATTCTTACGGTTTTGTATATTATTGTCACGACCCAAGATCCCACCTCAGGAGTCATGATGGCACTTAGTCTCCTACATAATAATCCCACATCATCACGTATCATCCCTGACAATAGCCGCTCTTATCTCTCCTATAGCCACCCGTATCACTCCATAATAATAGCCACCCTTATTCTTTCGCCCTGACAATATCAATAGCTACCCTTATCGCTCCTATAGCCACCCTTATCTCTCTGTATAATAGCTACCCTTATCACTCCGCCCAGACAATATCCCAACACACATAACCACAGTGAAATGCCACCCTTATATCCACATACAACAGTGGAATGCAACCCTTAAGTCCTCATAATAATAACTCAATTCACACAACTATTTAAACAGAATATTACCACGACAACACAATACAACAATTCATATGCCACAACCAACTCCAAAGATAGAACAAAATCAATTAATTTCACAGCAAATAGCCCAAGGCTCCACACAACGTATATAAAACCTCAAAAACGACATCAAGGATGGAAAAGTAACTCAGCATAGAACGTCTTCTTTAATCCATATTGTTGATAAATATATTAGTGCCTCGATTTAAACTTATTTAAATAATTATTTACAGATAAGGAATCCATATTGAAATTATTTCCAAGAAATGTCAACCCAACTAACCACGGAATTTCACATAAAAATCAAAGTGGCAATCACACCAAGTTATCATATAAAAACAACCTCGGCAAACAACGAATGAGGCATGACAAATAAAGGATTTAATAAGCTCCAACAATTTTTTCAATCTAATACATAAGGGTGTCTACGAATTTTAACCAGTATAAATTGCACATATAAACCAAGTACATACTCGTCACCTCGCGTACATAACGCCGGCTTAAAATTTCATATTAAAAAGTCAACCAAAAGTCAATGTAGGGCCCGCCTCTCGAAATTCGACAGAACTTTCACGAAATCCGAACTCCCATTTCGATACGAGTTCAACCGTTCCAATTTTATCGAATTTCAATAATAATTCGTCCTCCAAATCTTGAATTTTCATTTTTGAAAAGTTTTACAAAAATCTTAATTTCCTCCATTAAAACTAGAATTAAACGATGAATATAACCATAGATTTATGAAATACAATCACTTTCAGATACAGAACACTTACCTCAACCAAGCTTGTGAAACATCCCTCCAGAATCGCCCAAAACCGAGCTCCAAAAATCCCAAATCGAAAATGACGAAATGACCATTTTTGGTCCTTAACATTCTGTCCAGTTCCCTTCTGCGGACGGATTTTGCGCATTTGCGTTGTCGCTTCTGCGAAGTCCACAGTCCAGTTGCACTCTCGCACCTACAGAAATAATTTCGCTTCTGCGCCATCGCAGGTGCGAGGCCAATGTCCGCTTCTGCGTAAGGTGTCACTTATGCGACTATTCTATCGCTTCTGCAAGGTCACAAAAGTATGCCATTCTTTCGCTTTTGTGAAGCTCTCCCCAGCCAGCCTTCCTTATTTATGCGATGCAACCCGCGCTTCTGCGAAGTAACTTCTGCCACCAAGGCTTCGCAGAAGCGAACGCACCATTAAGCAGATTTCCAATAGCTTCAACAAGTCCAAATTCGATTCGAACCTCGTCCGAAACTCATCCGAGCTACCTGGGACCTTGTCCAAATTTACCAATAAGTACCGTAACACAACACGGACATAATCGAGTTTTCAGATTACATCAAACAACATCAAAGTTACAAGTTGCTCCTAAAATCGAATTATGAGTTTTCAAATCTTCCAACTTTTATAATTTGCGCCGAAACGTATCAAATCAATCCGGAATGACTTCAAATTTTACACACGAGTCATAAATGTTATAATGGAGTTGTTCTGAATTTTCGGAAACAAAATCTGACCTCATTATCAACCAATCGACTTACGGTCGAATTTATGAATATTTCAAAAACTTCATTTTTCAACTTTTCACCGAAATGTGCCGAATTGTCCTACGGACTTCCGAATCAAAATACGGACATAAGCCTAAATCCGAACTCACCATACGAAGCTATTGACATCATCAAATTTCCATTCCGGAGTCATTTGCTCAAAAGTCAAACTCAGGACAACTCTTTTCATTTAAGCTTCAAAATAAGAATTGTTCTTTCAATTTAATTCCGAATCTTCTAAAAGCCAAACTTTACCACACATGCGGGTCATAATACATATTATGAAGTTTCTCGGGACCTTAAGTCACTATACAAAATGTAAATGCTCAAAACGACAAGTCGGGTCGTTACATTCTCCCCTCCTTAAAACATACGTTCGTCCTTGAACGTGCCAAGAATTATTCTGAGGACATTAAATTACTGAGTGTACTATTACACACTGACTCTTGGTGAGTCCACATCACCGAAATTTTAACATGGTCTGACAACACCATCTCAGTTGAGATTATTTCTTTTATCCACATTTATAAACTTTAAAACCAATTTCTTACACTCCATACATTTTCAATAGGTCTGATTTTTATTTTTATTTTTATTTTTTTTATATCAACACACCGTGTTAGTCTCAATCGGTTGTAGCAATTTCGTGCCTACGCACATATTATACGTCTGCCCATAACCAAATCACTGGTCATAATAGTTGTTCATAATTAATTCCAGTATCGTCAATTAACCTCATATTAATCAAACCCTCGTTCCAAAATTTTCACAATACTGACAGTAAATCGCGAGGCATGAAGACCTCATAATTATTTACCCGAATTAACGAGTCACATTTAACGCCACCTGGCACTCACCTCGTGGGCTAAAACGCAATAATTGCAGCACGAATATGGCTAAATATGCACAGTAAAACAAATACAAGAATTATCAAATAAGCCTAATATGCATAGCTCCCTATCTGCAATATAATGCAAATAAATTTTTAAAACACAAGGATCTTATCCTGATATAACTTCCACCGCGGCACGTAGCCCGGGTTAAAGATATCAAATCATATTAGACCGCGAAGATCCCATCATCAACTCTGAATCACAAGTACTTTGCACATTATGCCAGCTGAAATTTTTCATATATTTTCTTTTTTCTTTTTAATAAATTCCGTGAAACAATTGCACAACACATAATGAACCCCCATACTGGTAGGGCATATAATTCATAAAATTATAATCAATTATCCCAAAATTACATCAAAACCCACTGTAGTGAGTAATAGAAAGTCACTTTTGGACTCATAGCCCTCAATAGTGTACAACACAAAATAATAGACACGACTATCGCAATAAAATCTCCCATCAGGGGTAAACACATAAGTAGGTTATAGAATTACGAAGCTCACCCATAAGTGGATCATAATAGGAGGACTCGCCTCGATATTTAGAACCGAATCAAACTAAGGAAAATATTCTTTTATAACAAATCAGGATCGTACCTGTAATGACACCATCTGGTGTAGCGGCCTCGGCCATACCATAGCAATTATATCAACGGGCTGGACCTCTCCCTCTAGGGCGTCATCTACCTGCCTTTCCTCCACCCCTAACTGGTTGTGCATGCGGGATAGTAACTGGAATAGAGCACGTAGCCTGAGTGTTCTGATGAAATCCACCTCTCCCAAGTATGGGACAATATCTCATGATGTACCTAGTATCGCCACACTCATAACAACCCCTCTGAGGTCGCGGCTGATCGTACTGAGTCTATGCCGGATAATTGGAATAACCACTGTAAGAACCTCATACTGGTGGTGCACTAAAAGTATTAACTAGAGCATTACGAGTACTCTGAATTGCGGACTGGGCTGACTGACTGCCAGAGCCTCCGCCATGATGAGTCATAGTTGTAGAGTAGAATCCACTGAATCCTCCAGAGTTCCGAGACATTTTGGTCTCCTTAGACTCACTTCGAACACGTTCTAACATCCTGGGAATCTTTACTACTTGCTGAAATGGAATGTCAGTCTGCAACTCTCGAGCCATATATATTTTAAAATCATAATTGAGCCCTTCAATGAATCTGCAGACTCGCTCTCTAACTGTAGGAACTAAGATAGGTGCATAGCGGGCTAACTCACTGAACCTGATAGCATATTCTGACACCGTCATGGTGACCTGACGCAACCGTTCAAACTATGTGCGCCATGGATCCCGGAGATCTGGAGAACAAACTCTTTCAAAAATATCTCCGAAAATTGAGCCCAAGTCGGTGGTGTTGCATCGGCTAGTCTGCTCTCTTCATAAACTTGCCACCATTGATACGCTGTTCTTGACAGCTGAAATATAGTAAAGGCAACTCCGCTTACTTCCACAATACCCATGGTGCGGAGAATATGGTGACACCTTTCTAGAAATCCCTAGGCATCCTCTGTAGCTGTTCCACTGAAAGTAGGTGGGCTATACCTCTTACATCTCTCAAGTCTCTTTTATTCTTCTTCTGATGCCTCTGGCCTGACCTCAGGTTGAACTGGAATAACAGGTTATACCAGTACTACACTCGGAACCTGACCAATGTGAACCTGCTGCTCTAGAGTATAGGCGGTAGGAGTCTGAACTCCTCCCCCAATCTGTGAAATATTTGGTGAAATGGGGATCATTCCCGCCTGAGTTAATGTACCAAACATGTTTAGGAACTATGCTAAAGTCTCCTGAAGTCCGGGGGTAACAACAAGTGTCTCTGGTGCCTGTCCCCTAACTGGAGCTATTGGCAGCTCCTGAAATGTTGCTCTGACAGGTGCTCTAGCTGCAGTACGTGCCCTTCCTCGGCCCTGGCCTCTTGCTGCCCTAGGAGAATGTGCGTGTGTTTGCTCAGTTGACCCGGTAGCACGTGTCCTCACCATCTGTGAGAGAATAGAGATACAAAGCCTCAAACTCCAAAATCAACAAATTTCGCACGACAAGAATGAAAGAAGTGGAAATTTCCTAACAGTTCTGTAGCCTCTCGAAGATAAGTACATCGTCTTCACACCGATCCACAAGACTCTACTAGACTCGTTCGTGACTCGTAGAACCTATGAACCTAGAGCTATGATACCAACTTGTCAAGACCCAAAATCACACCTCAGTTGTCCTGATGGCACTTAGTCTCTTAGACTAGGTAAGCCGATTACAATTTTCTTTCAAGTCAATTTTTTGAAACATATAATTAAATACAAGTGTCAAGACCAAAAGCAGAAACAAACATAACAACCTCCCAAGACTGGTAATACTGAGTCACGAACTCTAACTGAATACATGCAATGATCTCAAGGATCGAATATATAATATTGTTCGAATAAGAGTTGACAGTACAATAAAATGGAAATGCTCTAAAGGACTACGACGACCAAGAAGCTCTACCTTGAATCATTGCGATCACACTCTAACCTCTGTCCGAATCTGATATCTCCAATACATGGCTCTGCACAAAAATATGCAAAAGTGTAGTATGAGTACACCACAGTCGGTACCCAGTAAGTATCAAGACTAACCTCGGTAGAGTAGTGACGATGTACAGTCAAGACACTCACTAGTCAAATAACCTGTGCAATATAGCATATGAAAATAATATAAAGACAAATAGCAGTGATAGCAACAATAATCAACTAGTGATATAAATAGCGAAGCAACAAGAACACCATAAATATTGCTCAAATGAATAATGAACACAAGCACAACCAATTAATCAAGCCCTTCAAAATATACCTATTTTATCTATAAGTTTTGTCAAATAAAAATCTTTAGAATATAATCCTTTCAAGTAAATATATCTTGAATATACTTCCTTCAAATAAATATCTTACGAATATAATTCTTTCAAATATATTCCTTTCAAGGAAAATCATTCGAATATAATTCTTTCAAATAAAAGTCACCATGTGACACCTCATTTCATAATCATAAAAATTACGGGTCTCACCCCACTTTCATATTTCCACGACACCTCGTGCCCATATTTCTTTCACAACCGCACAGACAACTCACGTGCCAATAATAAAATCATCATATTTTTTCGGCACCTCGTGCCCATATTTCTTTCATAACCGCACGGACAACTCACGTGCCAATAATATAAACGGCCCGGCAATAACCACAGGCTCACAATTTCAACATGAATCAGACTATTATCAAGTTTACCGAAACAACAAGACATGTTTCACAATAGATAAAAATAAACACAAAAAAATTACAATATCACATAAAATCACCAACACAATAATCCCACATTATTACGTATCATCCCTGACAATAGCCACCCTTATCTCTCCTATAGCCACCCGTATCACTCCATAATAATAGCCACCTTTATTCCTCTGCCCTGACAATATCAATAGCCACCCTTATCTCTCCTATAGCCACCCGTATCACTCCATAATAATAGCCACCTTTATTCCTCTGCCCTGACAATATCAATAGCCACCCTTATCGCTCCTATAGCTACCCTTATCGCTACGTATAATAGCCACCCTTATCACTCTGCCCAGACAATATCCCAACACACATAATCACGGTATGGATCTTGCCGAATCATTTATTTTGTTTGGGATGGAGTTCCCTGGGCTGGATTGGCTATATACAGTACTGAGTGATTGAGTACTCTGAGAGTGTGAGTACATGAGTTCATCACTGTGTTGCATTGCATTAGATATGCATACTTGATATGTAGGCATAAAGAAGTATTTTTCCTCATGCCATCTGATAATGAAATTTCTTATTTGTCGTTAAAGTGTTTGAGAAAAATCATAGATCTCAGACTTACTCATATTTCGGTGACTTTCGGCAAAATATTGTAGTTTTACTGTTATACATGAAAAAAAAAGTTTATTTTTCAAAACTGTATACGGGCTGAGCATGTTATTATTGAGTTATTACTTGTGCTGCTTTAAATTGTATTGTTAAGAGATGTTATTGGTTATTGGTATGGACTCTGACCTTGGTACAAGCTCGTTACTACTTTCAACCTAAGGTTACGTTTATTACTTATTGAGTACATGGGGTCGGTTTTACTCATACTACACTTCTGCACCTTGCGTGCAGATTTCTGATGCTGATATTGCTGCTTCTTGTTCTAGATAGCTTTAGAATTTTTCAATCTGTTCTTGTATATTTCAGGCAGATGATGTATTTTTAATTCACACCAGTTTTGTAAATTCTAATCTTAGAAGCTCATGATTTGTACTACCAGTCCTTCGGGAGTGTATTAAAGTCAATTAAATATTAATTGAATCGGATTGTTGTTATTTGGCTTACTTAGCGGGTGAGGTTAGGTGCCATCACGGCTAGTTGGATTTTGGGTCGTGATATATATGAAACCTCAAAAACGACATCAAGGATGGAAAAGTAACTCAGCATAGGACAACGCCTTCTTTAATCCATATTTTTGATAAATATATTAGTGCCTCAATTTAAACTTATTTAAATAATTATTTGTAGATAAGGAATATATAATGAAATTATTTCCAAGAAATGTCAACCTAACTAACCACGGAATTTCACATAAAAATTAAAGTGGCAATCACACCAATTTATCATATAAAAATAACCTCGACAAACAAGGAATGAGGCATGATAAATAAAGAATTTAATAATTCCAATCTAATACATAAGGGTATCTACGAATTTTAACCGGTATAAATTACATATATAAACCAAGTACGTACTCGTCACCTCGCGTACATGGTTTTCAATCACATAATTTCCACATAAGACTCAATGCCTAAGGAGAAATTCCCCCACACAAGGTTAGGCAAGATACTTACCTTTTTGAAGTTAGGCCGATATTCCAAAATAGCTTTCTTGCGTGAAATGACCTCCGGACGGCTCAAATATGCTCAAATAAATTATATAACTTCATTAAAATTCATCGGAAACAACTCAGGATAATATAATGTCGACTTAAAATTTCACATTAAAAAGTCAAGCGAAAGTCAATGCGGGGCCCGTTTCTCGGAATTCGACAGAAGTTTTACGAAATTCGAACACCCATTCCGATACGAGTTCAACCATACCAATTTTATTGAATTCCAATAACAATTCGTCCTCCAAATCTTGAATTTTGGTTTTTGAAAAGTTTTACAAAAATCTCAATTTCCTCCATTAAAACTTGAATTAAACGATGAATATAACCATATATTCATGAAATATAATCACTTTCGGATATAAAATACTTACCCCAACCAAGCTTGTGAAAATTCCCTCCATAATCGCCCAAAACCAAGCTCCAAAAATCCCAAATCGAAAATGATAAAATGACCATTTTTGGTCCTTAACATCCTGCCCAGTTCCGCTTCTGCGGACGGATTTTGTGTATCTGCGTTGTCGCTTCTGCGAAGTCCACAGTTCATTTGCACTCTCGTACCTGCGGAAATAATTTCGCTTCTGCGTCATCGCGGGTGCGAGCCAGTGTCCGCTTCTGCACAAGGAGTCGCTTATGCGACTATTTTGTCGCTTCTGCGAGGCCGCAGAAGCGTGCCATTCTTTCGCTTCTGCGAAGCTCTCCCCAGCCAGCCTTCCTCGCTTCTATGATGCAACCCGCGCTTTTGCGAAGTCGCTTCTGCGACCAAGGCTTCGCAGAAGCGAATGCACCAGCAAGCAGATTTCCAGCAGCTTCAACTAGTCCAAATTCGATCTGAACCTCGTTCGAAACTCATCCGATCTACCCGAGACCTCATCTGAATATACCAATAAGTCACGTAACACAACACGGACCTACTCGAGTTTTCAAATTACATCAAACAACACCGAAATTATAAGTCGCACTTCGAATCAAATTTTGAGTTTTCAAATCTTCCAACTTCTATAATTTGCGCCAAAACGTATTAAATCAATCTGGAATGACTTCAAATTTTGCACACGAGTCATAAATGTCAATGGAGCTGTTCCAAATTTTCAGAATTGAAATCCGACCTCATTATGAACCAATCAACTTACAGTCGAATTTATGAATATTTCAAGAACTTCAATTTTTAACTTTTAGCCAAATTGTCCTACCGACTTTCGAATCCAAATTCGGACATACGCCTAAATCCGAAATCACCATACGAAACTATTGATATCATCAAATTTCCATTCCGGAGTCGTTTGCTTAAAAGTCAAACTCCGATCAACTCTTTTCATTTAAGTTTCAAAATAAGAATTATTCTTTCAATTTAATTCTGAATCTTCCGAAAACCAAACTCGATCACACACGCGGGTTATAATACATATTACGAAGTTGCTCGGGACCTTAAGTCACTGAACATAACGTACATTCTCAAAACGACAAGTCGGGTCGTTACAATTATCATTGCCTTTCATATCTCTTATAAACTACAATTTTTGTACGTTCCCGTGGATTTAAAAGTGTAAATTTCTTCTTTAATAAAATTTATGATTTCGAAAGTAATTAAATTGATCAATCACTGTTGGCTTACCTGACGGCGGCGTTAGGCGCCATCACGACTTATAGTGGATTTTGGGTCGTGACATCAATCAAGCCTTACGGGCCACAGGCTTACTCGAGTCGGGCTTAAAAGCCTCATTTTTAAATGGGCTCCAAAAATTCTACCCCAACCCTACTAAATCACGGGTTGGGCTGGGCTGGCCCAACGGACCAAGCCTATATAGATGGCTCTAGTTGCTAATCATCATAATATAGTATGAAGCTCCAAGTTGAAAGTTGAATTACTTTAATACCCATCAAAATTTAATTGACCGATTTGTCCTTCGCTATTGAAAATTATTAAAACTAAGCGATGGTGAACATAGTAAATTGGATCATGTTACTAAATACTAAATTATTGCTACAGTGAATGGAGTCATAACTCATAAAGAATCTATTATGTCTTTTCATCTCCTACCTTAGCTACCTAAACAATGATCTATTTCGTGTGTAACAATTATGAGTTGCCAAATTAAATTGATAATCAATTCTCTTATATGCAGAAGAAAATAATGATAGCCCAGTGAATTGTGATCAACAATCAGCTTTTATATATATAACACCATCTATTGTTTATTATATCAAACACTTATTTTTTGTTCAAGATTTGTGCTTGTATCGTCATCTTTTCTCCTTAACTTTTCCTTTCCTTTATTTTATTCCTTGGTTTTTACTAGTTTTTTTATTTTTTAGAATGGACATTTGGTAAAAGAAAATCATAAATATTTGATCAAATCTGTATTGAAATATAATTTGTTGCAAAGAGGTATATATGTGTGTAGAAATTAATTTTTATATCTATAAAGGTTTTTATTAGATTAAGGAAAACAATTTTGAAAATGAAGATTTGAGAAGTGGATACTTCTATTTCTTAGTCGTATATTTTAAAACCATCTTTACATATTCTGAAATAACATAAAAGACTGAATATATAATTATTTGTAAATTTATGTGAAGATGGTATTAGAATGTGTGGGAGTTACATTACAAATTTATCATAATTGAACGATTAATGCGCCTAAGATTTTTTTTTTTTTTTTTTTTTTTTTTTTTATACTTTTTCTTGGCGATTCGTATTTTTTTTATATACATCTCTTATTGGTACTTATATTTTGGGACATTATTTTGCTCAACATTATTCTTTGTAGAAATAATGGAGTATTATTGAGTGATTTTGATGCTTTAGAAAACATCATTAAATCTGGAAGATCAGTCAATCGTTATATGATCTTGAAGGAATAATGTTAAATTTTATTTGATTCTATTTTTGTTAATGTTGTAGGCACTTAAAAATTCATTTCTCATTGATAACTTTTTTTAATAATTCACACAGGGCAATGTGTTAAATTCACGTACACAGAGTGAATTAGAAATTATATAGATGCCAAGAGTTCATGTCATAACAGATTAATCGAAACATAAGAATTAAATATACACTAAGAACGTCGTCTAAAAGGAAGTATTAGTTGAGCTATGACTGCCATGACCCAATTTCCTATAGGCCATGATGGCGCCCAACGCCACCGCTAGGTAAGCCAACAGTGAACTAACCGTGTATCTATTCTTTTAACATTTTTGAAATAGTTAATTTTTAATTATAAGATAAGTAAGAGATGAGAAAATTTAATAAAATAAAACGTAACAAATTATAAGATCAAGTGTAGTGAAATAAATACTCAAAAATCATTAAGTGTCTACTAGCAAAATTCCAAAACCCGGTGTCACAAGTGTATGAGCTACTAATAGAATATACAAAACACTAAGCTATTGTCTGAAGTAAAGTAGACAGAAAGTAAATACAAAAGAAAGACTTCGGGTGTTGCAGAACGGGCTCACCGCTAAGTCTCGACGTATCAGGAGTGCGTGCCGGAATGATGTCCAGATGCACCTGCCTCAGATCCTGCGCGGTTAGTATCTAGTATAACCTTGAAGAAGTAGTGACGAGGGGTCGACTTCGACACTTATTATGGGCTAATAATAAAATACCGAAATTCTAAATAAGCATGAGTTATGTAAACAACCATAAATCTCCACAACAAGCGATAGATAAATATTTCTTTCACTAATAATAAATTCCAAGTCAATTTCCATCATTTAAATAATTGTAACCTCTCAAGCCAATAAAATCATATCAAAAAGATTAGGCTCAAAGTATTATTACGCACGATTTATGCCGAGGTCGTACGGCCCGATCCAAAATATATATGTATATACTATGTGCATTGCCGAGGGTCGAACGGCACGAACCATAGATGCATCTATTAACCTGCCTGTTACACCCCATGTTTTTGTACGTGAAAGTGCGTCGTAAGTCAATTGATGTAAACTTGAAAATAAAATCCTCTTTGAAAGTAAATAAGTGATTTAATGATGTTACATCCCATTTTCGCAAGCCTTTAAGAGTTATCATTCGGGGACAAATGCTTCTAAGGGGACATGTTATTACACCTTATACTTAAAACGTCAATGTCATTATAGGATTATCTAATGTAAGCTCAAAAAGGACGAAATCCTTCTATAAGGATAAGAAAGGTTTACCGAAGTTTTAAGTAAGTTGAGATGAATATGAGACTTGTTAATCAAGATTTAAATGATTTTAAAGTCATAATATGACTATATATGATGTTTGGATATGAAATATAAAGTTTGGGAAAAATCGGATTAAAGTTACGGAAAACCGACTAAGGATTTGCCTTGTAACGGAGTTTTTTGAGCAATAACTTCCTTGTGCTATATGGGGTGTTTTGGGACATATTATATACCAAATTGAAGGTCTTGGAATTTAGTTTTTAACGCTCTTAACCTTTCATTCATACGACATCCGGATAAAAAGATATAAGCGTCAGAAGAAGGACCTATGCGAGGGTGCCAAGTAGCACCTTTTTAACTTTAAAAAGAAAACGGGATATTACATCCCTTATCTCGTCTCTTTCTCCATTTTCCCAGAGATCACGACCAAATAACACCCCTAACCTTACCCTTAATCTCTCTACAAGGGATTCAAACAAGATTATCATCCCGGGTACGAAATCAAGAAATGATAACATTAAAACGATCCTTACGACGTAGGTATCGCTATATCTCCTCTCTTTTTCTTTGTAGTTTGAGTTTTAGAATGTATTTAATAGTTACAAATATGCCTAATTTCTGCATTTAAGCTTTTAAATATCAATATGATACAAATGAAACGTGCAAACGCGGAACTTTCATAAATGACTCTATTCATAGAAGTACTAGGGGTGCCTATGTTCTTGATTCCCCATGTATCCTATTATTATATCTTTTGTTCATGGGTATCAGAAAAATACATAAGTTGCTAAAGTGTATTCGTAGGCATATTGATCTTATGACATTCCGAGAAATCTTACTGACTTACTTCATTATGCATTGCATTCATTTATACATGTACATTGACCCATGATCAGATGTCGTTATATATGCGTATATTATATATATATGGGATATGAGAAAAGGTTATGGCGTTATATACGCACCACCACCTGGTCAGCTGGCATACGTTGATGATTTTGCCCACAGTGGCTGAGATGATATGATGGGATGCCTCAGAGGCTTGATGATGTTATGTACGCATATACCTATGCATGGTATGGCATTTATACGCACATGCATGACATCATAAATTTTTTATGATTCACATAGCTATTCAGAATTACAGGTTGAGTTTTTTACTCCATGTTTCTTTCACGTCTTTTATATACTACTGTTATGCCTTACATACTCGGTACTTTATTTGTACTGATGTCCCTTTTGCCTGGGGACGCTGCGTTTCCTACCCGCAGGTCCCGATAGACAGGTTGAGAGTCCTCCTAGTAGGCTATCAGCTCAGCGGAAGGTGTTGGTGCACTCCACTTGCTCTGAAGTTACCTATTTGGTCAGTATAATTTGGACATGTATTAATTGGCATTGTGGGACCCTGTCCTGACTTGTATGATGTTTATATACTCTTAGAGGCTTGTAGACAAATGTCATGTATATGGATACTTGTATGGCCTTATCGGCCTATATTTTGAGTATACAAATGATCATGTCAGCCTTATAGGCCCGTATGTCGCATGCATAGGCATCTATATCATGTTGGGTCTTCTTATGTCGAGTATTCTCTTATGTTTAATTCTAGTTATCTAATGATGGCCTTTCCAATTCATTTACCCATGATAGTATGATAAGAAGGATATGTTACGTTGGTACTCGCTTGAGTTAGGCACCGGGTGCCCGTCGCAACCCTACGGTTTGAGTCGTGACAAAAGTGGTATTAGAGCAGTTCTGTTCTAGGGAGTCTACAAGCCGTGTCTAATAGAGTCTTATTTATGGGTGTGTTGTGCACCACACTTATAAGCATGAGGCTATAGGGCATTTAAGACTGTCACTCTTTCTTCTTACTCTAGATCGTGTGGTAGAGCTCAGTTGTAAGAATTCAAACTCCTAAATTTTATTGTATTTGTAATACAACGATATCTACATCCAGAAAGACAGTTGGTAAGAGATTGAATGTGGTTGTGGAAGAGTTGAGTCAGAGGAGTTCGATTTTGCATCATGCTTATGATGAGTAAATGTGAGGTCTTCATCTGATCATATGTGTACTAAGATGTGTAGGCTTCTTGATAAGGATCCCTAAGGTAAGAATATCTATCCAGCCATATGGTAAAAAGAAATAAGAGAATCAGAAGGTAGATGCAAGTTTCGGCAAGTAAAAGAAGCAAGATGAAGAAGGGCACGGGGTACCTAGTTAATGAAGATTATCAGTATTTGCAATTCAGATAGAGAAATACAAGCATTATGAGTTACTTTCAACAGTAATATAGTTATATATAATTGGCCACACTCATCTTAATTATGCCCCATGGGAGCCAGCAGATATAGTTTAAGAGAAGGATAGGATATCAGGATCCAGCTGGGGTTAGAGTAACCCAAAAATGGTGGATGGATTATTATCATTAGCTAACATTTTTGAAGATAGTGCAAATGTGGTAATAGATCTCCTTGTGAGACACTCAGATTGTGAAATCTAGAATAGTACGGTCAGATATAAATACTAGAATTTCAGAAATTTCAGAAGATAGGTAGTGGAATCCTAGAAGGGATAAATATTTACCTTAGTATGACTCCAACCCCGAGTAAAATAAAATAAGAATGTTAGGCATTCCGAAGAGCTAGTGAGATGAAGCAATGGGAGCTAAAAGTGAAAGAACGTTTTGTTGAAGTTTTTAGAATGAAGCATCATGAGTAAGATGTGATATATGGGTGATTACGGTAAATCAAAATATGACATGATGACAAAGTCTATAGTCAAGTGAAGGAAAAGATAAGAGGAGACATACCTTGAAACAATAGAAGAGTATAAGCCATAAAGTCATATCCTTCTTTGCAGAAATAAGTTGGTGACTCCAACGTGATTACCAGTAGGAAGCGTTAGACCCCAGAGTAATAAAAATTAGTATGAGCTGGTAAACAAGATAAAATAAATATGAACTAGGGACCGGATGATTTTAAAGTCATATCCTTCTTTGCAGAAATAAGTTGGTGACTCCAACGTGATTACCAGTAGGAAGCGTTAGACCCCAGAGTAATAAAAATTAGTATGAGCTGGTAAACAAGATAAAATAAATATGAACTAGGGACCGGATGATTTTAAAGTCATATCCTTCTTTGCAGAAATAAGTTGGTGACTCCAACGTGATTACCAGTAGGAAGCGTTAGACCCCAGAGTAATAAAAATTAGTATGAGCTGGTAAACAAGATAAAATAAATATGAACTAGGGACCGGATGATTTTAAAGTCATATCCTTCTTTGCAGAAATAAGTTGGTGACTCCAACGTGATTACCAGTAGGAAGCGTTAGACCCCAGAGTAATAAAAATTAGTATGAGCTGGTAAACAAGATAAAATGAATATGAACTAGGGACCGGATGATTTGACAATAGACGACATCATGAGAATTTTAGAGATCACGTTCCGGTGATAATAGAATGGACAACAGAAGAATAACCTTTAAAGGTCATTCAGGAAGACGCTTCCCTAAAGCGAGCACTGTGAGAAAAGTTAAGCTTAAGGGACTAAGTGTGCCAGTTACACTAGGTGTCACCCTTGTGCGTAAGAACTTTAGTTATCCTTGGTACACAAGGGTTACCGCAAGGCGGGTAAGATGCCAGTAAAGATGTGAAAAGACGCCAAAGATGAAGAGGTAACTATGGAATAGTAAAGAAAGAATGTGGTAAAAAGGTGAAAGGAATGAGATTGCATTTATTCAGATCCTACATATATGATACGACTCTGGAACATTATTCAAGCATGACGTCGGGGAGAGGTAGTAAGGGTTCCGCACCAGATGATACTGATAAATAAGTGGGAATGAACACTTGATACATAAGGAGCCAGTACGAGAGGTAAGTTAAGACAAAGTACATAACCCAAGAGGGATTATGCAGAATATAGATATGAGAATAGACCAACGAGTAGTTAGTAGTTAATTCAAGAAGAGTCTAATTATGTCTACACAAGAAGATACAGACAAATCAGCAGATTGTGCAAGATAAACATAGTGAAACCCAACATAGGGAATTTAATCTCACAAATATGATGACATCGTGATCCTTGAGAAATATTCAAATAGGAGTTGGGGGTTGTTAAAGGTACCGTATAAGTGTTACAAAAATAATAGACGGTGCCACTGAGAAGACAGTAAAAAAATTTCAGTTCAGAAGCAACCTTACGAGCACAAGGGCGCAGAGTTATGTAACTAAGGATAATTATAGGTGAGTAAGAACATCAAAGATTCCTTCGGGTATGCAATGTAATAAGCTCGTAGCTTTACATGAGTCAGAGGGTCTCCACTATGTACTACCCTAAAAGACTAGCTGAGGAAATAAGAAAGAAGGTTTCAACCTAAGCATAGCGACATAAAGAAGAAATGGTCTTGTAACAATAGTCTCACTACAATATTGAATACACTCCATAAGAAAGTGGCACCATCGTGGCTAATGAACGGGAAGTAAAAATCAAAGGTGATATTTGAGATCATATGAGTTACAGGAAATTTCAGTATTCGCGGGCAACAAGATAAGCCAAGTATTCATGCAACAAGTGGTAGAATGACCAGGAAAAGTAATTGCTTACATTTAAAAACAATTGAGAAGGCACAAAAGGAAATATATGGTGCTAGCAATTTAAAGGAAGATTGCGAGTAGTATAAATAGATATGGGTAGGTCGCAAGCTAAAGTATGATAGAGCGATAAGGTTTTAGATAGACAAGAGTAAGGTTATGAAAAGGTGACGAGAACAGGTAAGGCCTCGAGATTAAGCCTATCAAAACAAGAGAGCTGATGGCTTCCATAAGTTATAGAAAGCTCGGTACAGTCTAAAGGAACTCAGAGGAGTCTAAGAATATGAGTAATTAGAAGATATGAAATGCTGTCCTGGTAGTAGAATAAGGGTGTAATGGTGATAGATAAGAGGATGACGTTTAGGCTTTTAAATGAGTAATGATTTTAAGAAAAGGGATTTCATGAATTGCATGGGATTAGAATACCCATATAAGATGAATCACATCGGGATGCTATGAAATACAGCTATTGAAGTATAGTATCACCCTAGGTGGATCAGGAAAATCACTTAAGATGTTTCTCTGATGAGACGTGAGACCTAGTGACAATGTATTACGTAAGAGGTCTCAAGTTATCAATGGCAGATATAGATCAATATTAAGGTGAATCAATAATAGATGGATAAAAATTCCAAAGTATAAGAGGAGGTTCTAATGTCATTCTTTAGATGAACAGTAATAAGGAAGCATTAAAGGACTTAGATTTATACATACGGGAAAAGTCGTGAGAGAGTAACCTGAAGCTGGGTAGCAAACCTCGGTAATAATAAACCGGAGTATGGTATGACCTACCTAGATGCACTAAAGCCATAAGGAAAGATAACCAAGGCTAGGAAACAAAATATAGCAATAGTGGCACATTCAACAAAGTACCAAGCGAAGAACTTCAGTATACCTATAGATGCTCAAAGGAACAACTTGTCATAGTCCTATATATGTTCACATAGCGAGGCCTAGAGATTGGCTAAAAGCTGGGGGAAAATGAGAGAAAAGTTTCATAGGCGCACATACAAGGACAAAGTCGTACAAAATGCATGATAGAATGTAGCAATAGTTACGAAATTGAAAGAATTCTGACCACGAGTCGTGGCGTGAGAAAGAGGCCTAAAGGGGGAATTCCCTGGCCTATAGATTTATTCATAGAACAGTTGCCTAGATGGCAAATGACAATATTAAAGTATTCATAAGATCCATAGATTATGAGAATGGTAAGCGCACCAGTCAACATTCGAGGATAAATGTTACAAAGGGGGGAATGATGTTACACCTCATATTTTTGTACGTGAAAATACGTCGTAAGTCAATTGATGTAAACTTGAAAATGAAATCCTCTTTGAAAGTAAATAAGTGATTTAATGATATTACGTCCCATTTTTGCAAGCCTTTAAGAGTTATCATTTGGGGAAAAATGCTTCTAAGGGGACATGTTGTTACACCCCGTACTTCAGACGTCACCGTCATAATAGGATTATCTAATGTAAGCTCAAAAAGGACGAAATTCTTCTACAAGGATAAGAAAGGTTTACCGCAGTCTTAAGTAAGTTGAGATGAATATGAGACTTATTAATCATGATTTAAATGAGTTTAAAGTTATGATATAACTATATATGATGTTTTTATATGAAATATAAAGTTTGGTAAAAATCGGATTAAAGTTGCGGAAAAATCGACTAAGGATTTGCCGTGTAACGGGGCTTTTTGAGCAATGCATTTTGTGTACTATATGGGGTCTTTTCGGGATATATTATATACCAAATTGAAGTTCTTGGAATTTAGTTTCCAATTCTCTTAACCATTTATTAATACGACATCCGGATAAAAAGATATAAGCGTTTGAAGAAGGACCAATGCGAGGGTGCCAAGTAGCACCTTTTTTACTTTAAAACAAACGGGATATTACATCCCTTATCTCGTCTCTTTCTCCATTTTCCTAGAGAACACGACCAACTAACACCCCTAACCTTACCCTTAATCTCTCTACAAGGGCTTCAAACAAGATTATCATCTCGAGCACGAAATCAAGATGCGATAACATTAAAACGATCCCTACGACGTAAGTATCGCTATATCGCCTCTCTTTTTCTTTGTAGTTTGAGTTTTGGAATGTATTTAATAGTTAATAATATGACTAATTTCTATATTTAAGCTTTTAAACATCAAGAAAGGTTGATAAATTCATTTCCTAATATTTAGAACTCACGGGACGGTGATCGGAAGCCGTGAGTTCGAGTTATTTGACTTGTAGTGGACTGTTTTGTGGGCTGTTTCGTGTTGCATTTCGGCCTCCTATTTTGCTACTATTTGATGGAGTTTTGGAGGATAAATGGTGTAGAGAAACACCACATAATGGCGAAATGATGGATTAGTCGTTCTTTGTAACACTTTTGGGGTGTTTGACGCTACTATAGTTGTCGTTTTGGGTATGAAGTGATTGAGGTGTGTTGGGCTATCGTAAGCTATATATAACATGGATCTAGACTTGAATCCACTGTAGGAGGTAATTATATTGTGTTATTTCATGTGTTTAAGTTTATATTGATGTTGATTAAGTTAAATGGATGAACTAGACATGAACTAGTGAATAAAGTTGCCAGTCGAGAATAGTTGGAGTTGTGGATTGTTTTCTTTGTTATAAATATATGGTATAAGGCTGGAATAATTGATGAATGACTTCAATATCTTGTTAATGATACTAGTAAGTTAAATTAAGAAGTCTATAAAGGGTGATATGGGGTATACAGATTCCAATTAGGCTTCTAGCTCGTCGTGAAGTAGTTGTGACTTATTGTTATATATGGTGTCTTGTTATTGATAATTATGTATTGCTGGATTTCTCTAGTCATTGTTGTTGGTATATGGTATTCGAGTAGGCTCTTGTTACAGGGGAGATGCTGCCCAAATTTACATAAACGAGCTCCTAGTTTAAGTTGCGGACTTAGCTTTTACTCAACACTGATTTTGAATCTCCTTATGCTATGGTAGATTGAGTTGAGTTGTTTGAAGAATTACTTGGAAGGTATTAAGGAATCAAGGAAGTTAAGGTATGTTAAGGTTATCCATTCTTTCCTTTTGACATGATCCATATGATACAAATGAAACGTGCAAACGCGAAACTTTCATAAATGACTCTATTCATAGAAGTACTAGGGGTGCCTATGTTCTTGATTCCCCATGTATCCTATTATTATATCTTCTATTCATGGGTATCAGAAAAATATGTAAGTTGCTAAAGTTTATCCGTAGTCATATTGATCTTATGACATTCCGAGAAATTTTACTGACTTACTTCATTATGCATTGCATTCATTTATACATGTACATTAACCCATGACCAGATGACGTTATATAAGCATATATTATATGTATATGGGATATGGAAAAAGGTTATAGCATTATATACGCACCACCACCTGATCAGCTGGTATACATTGATGATTTCGCCCCAGTGGCTGAGATGATATGATGGGATACCCTCAGAGGCTTGATGATATTATGTACGCATATACCTATGCATGGTATGGTATTTATACGCACATGCATGACATTATAAATTTTACATGATTCACATAGCTATTCAGAATTACAGGTTGAGTTCTCTAATCTATGTTTTATTTCATGTCTTTTATATACTATTGTCATGCCTTACATACTCGGTACTTTATTTGTACTGACGTTCCTTTTGCCTGGGGACGCTGCGTTTCTTGCTCGCATGTCCCGATAGACAGGGAGAGTCCTCCTAGTAGGCTATCAGCTCAGCGGAAGGTGTTGGTACACTCTACTTGCTCTGACGTTGCCTATTTGGTCAGTATGATTTGGACATATATTAATTGGTATGGTGGGACCTTGTCCCGACCTTTATGATGTTTATGTACTTTTAGAGGCTTGTAGACAGATGTCATGTATATAGATACTTGTATGGCCTTGTCGGCCAATGTTTTAAGTATACAAATGATCATATCGGCCTTATAGGCCCGTATGTCGCATGCATAAGCTTCTATATCATGTTGGGTTATCCTATGTCGAGTATTCTCTTATGTTTAATTCTAGTTATCTCATGACGGCTTTTCCAGTTCATTTACCCATGATAAGAACTATACGTTACGTTGGTACTCGCTTGAGTTAGGCACTGGGTGACCGTCGCGGGCCTACGGTTTGGGTAGTGACACTGCCGAAGCGAACGGCCCGCTCCCTTGAGAGTAGAGGAAATTTACCTCACTCGCGAAAATACTTGCGACGCAAGTGAACATAGATTTTTCAAAGCTATTATAAAATGCTTCCAATCTTCCCCACACATAGGAAGTTTAAACGGGAGACTTTAAATCTTAAAATCCTTAATCTCATCTCTAGTTAAGACAATTAATATGCATGACCAACATAATAGAGCAAACCAAGTATAGTGTAAGCCTAAGACTACACGGACATCACATAGAATATAGCTACGCACGGACTCTTGTCACCTAGTACGTACGTAGCTCCCCACACATATAATTCACAACAAAAATACACCTAAGGGGTTTAGTTCCCTCTTACAAAGTTAGGCAAGAGACTAACCTCGTCTCAAATCTCGCTTTCCTATATCAAATTCGCTCTAAAGCCTCAACTCGGTGCCGAAAAATCTGAAACTAGTCAAATGTTGTATAAATAAGCCAATATATGTTCCAAAGTTCATAATTTAACTATTATAATAATTACCCAACCCGAATTGAAAGATTCTTAAAATTCACCCCCGGGCCCACGTGCCCGGATTCCGAAAATGTTCGAAGAAAGTTGTTACCCATAACCTCACAAACTCAAATATATAATTTTCACTCAATCCCATAACCATTTTCATGGGCAAATCACAATTTTATCAACACTTAGGGTTATTCATCTAAACACATTATTTTCATAAATTTACATGTTAAAACCTACCCATAATCTATGTATTTAACTAACCTTGGATAGAAATCACTTACCTCAAAGTGCTGGTTGAAAACCCCTCTCTAAAAGCTCCAAAATCGCCCAATGAATGAAAGAAAATGAGTCAAAATGGTTTAACTCCTGACTTAAATGAACCTCACTGCCTCCAGGACTTTCGCACATGCGGTCACTGGGTCGCATCTGCGGCACCGCTTCTGCGGAGAAAGGTCCGCTTCTGCGAAATTCCGCAGGCCCAGCACTAGCCACTTCTGCGGAATACTGCTTCTCGATCCTGCTTCTGTAGATGGGAATACACATCTGCGGCCATAAGCTCGCATCTGCGGGCTCGCACCTGTGGCCATAAGCTCGCAGGTGCTGACACACCAGATCTGATGCACCAGCAGCCCTTTTGAGTCCTAATTCGATCCGTGCATCGTCCGGATTGCACCCGAGGCCCCGGAGGCCTCGTCCAAACGTACCAACAAGTTTGTAAATATAGAATGAACTTTCTCGCACACTCGGAATAATGATAACAACATTAAAAATAAGAATCATATGCCAAAACCAAAAGAATCAACTTATGAACTTCCAGTTCTTCCAACTTACTCCGAACGCATCGAATCATACTTAAACTACTCGGAATGACTCCAAATTTTGCGTGCAAGTCTAAATCACCTTACGGAACTTCTAATATTAAGCGACGAAACACTCCCGGGTCATCTAAAACTCGATCCGAACATACACCCAAGTCCAAAATAATCATACGAACCTATTGGAAAAGTCAAATCACAGTTTCGAGGTCGTCTACTCAAAACGTTGACTCAAGTCAAACTTAGCCCTTTTTAGCCAACCTTAAGGAACCAAGTGTTCCGATTTCAATCCGAATCCTTTCAAATCTCGAACTAATCATCCCCGCAAGTCATAAAACAGTAAAAACCCATACGAGGAGTCTTATTTAGGGGAACGAGGATCTCGAAAGTAAAATGACTGGTCAGATCATTACATTCTCTACCTCTTAAACAAAACTTTCATCCTCGAACGGGTCTAGAATCGTACATGGAGTGCTGAATAGGTGTGGATATCTGCTCCGCATGTCCTCCTCGACCTCCCAAGTCGCCTCGTCGGCTGGTTGGCCCCTCTACTGAACTTTTACCACAGAAATCTTCTTGGACCTCAACTGGCGAACCTGTCTGTCAACAATGGCAACTGGCTCCTCCTCGTAACCCAGGCTCTCATATAAATTTAACCGTGCTAAAATCTAACGCATACGACCTGTCGGCATGATATCTCCGGAGCATAGACACGTGGAAAACCGGATGAACTCCTGATAGACTGGGAGGCAAAGCAAGCTCATAAGTAACCTCTCCAACTCGTCTCAACACAACATGCCCTTCTTTCCGAACCTCATGATTTCCTCCATCGGCGAGACCTTCAAGTGAACCTTCTCACCCAACATAAATGGCAAATCACACGCCTTATGATCTGCGTAACTTTTCTGTCTGGGTTGTGCTGTGCGAAGTCGCTCCTGGATCATAGCCTCCCCATGCTCAAACCATCCAATGGGCGACCGACATCGCCGACCATATAAAGCCTCAAATGTATCCATCTCGATATTGGACTGATAACTGTTGTTGTAAGCAAACTCGACCAAAGTCAAGAATCGATCCCACTGCCCTCTGAAGTCAATCACACATGCTCTGAGCATATCCTCCAAAATCTGAATTGTCCGCTTCGACTGCCAGTCGGTCTGCGGATGAAAGGTTATGCTGAGCTCTACCCGGGTCCCCAACTCACTCTGTATTGCCCTCGAAAAATGCGAAGTAAACTGAAGGTCTTTATCCGATATAATGGAGACAAGCACACCGTACAACCGAACAATCTCCTGAATGTAAATCTGAGCTAGCCTCTCTGAAGAATACGTGGTAACAACCGAAATGAAGTGTGCCGACTTGGTCAACCTGTCGACTATGACCCAAATTACATCAAACTTTCGCAAGGTCCGCGGCAACCCAACTATGAAGTCCATAGTAATACGCTCCCATTTCCACTCAAGTATAGTCATCTGCTGAAGTAGGCCACCTGGCCTCTGATGCTCGTACTTAAACTGCTGGCAATTTAGGCACCTCGTTACATACTCAACTATGTCCTTCTTCATCTGCCGCCACCAATAATATTGCCTCAGGTCACGATACATCTTCATAGTACCTGGATGAATAGAATATCGAGAACTGTGTGTCTCCTCTAGGATCTTCTCCCTCAAGCCATCAATATTAGGAACACATAGGCGACCCTGGAGTCACAAAATACCATCCTCGCCGATAGTAACTTTCTTGGCACCACCCTATAGTACCGTCTCTCTAAGAACCAACAAGTCCATATCATCAAACTAGCGAACCTTGATCTGCTCGAATAGTGAAGAATGAGTGACGATGCATGCGAGAACTCGGTTGGGCTCTGAAATATCGAATCTCACAAGTCTGTTAGCCAAGGACTGAATGTCCAAAGCTAGTGGCCTCTCCTCTACTGAAATGGAGGCCAAACTACCCATACTCTCCGCCTCTCTGCTCAAGGAATCCGCAACTACATTCGCCTTGCCCAGATGATAAAGGATGGTAATATCATAATCTTTTAGTAGCTCAAACCACCTGCGTTGCCTCAAATTGAGATCCCTCTACCTGAACAAATGTTGCAAGCTGCAATGATCGGTGTAAACCTCACAGGATACCCCAAAAAGATAATGCCTCCAGATTTTAAGAGCATGAACAATCGCGGCCAACTCCAAATCGTGCACGGGGTAATTTTTCTCGTGGGGTTTCAGCTGACGCGAAGCATATGCAATAACTCGCCCCTCCTACATCAATACACAACCCAACCCAACGTGTGAAGCATCGCAGTACACAGTGTACATCTCTGAATTGGAAGGCAACACTAACACTGGTGTTGAAGTCACCCGTCTTGAGCTTCTAAAAGCTCGCCTTGCAATCATCAGAACGGAGCACCCTTCTGGGTCAATCTAGTCAAAGGTGCGGTAATATATGAGAATCCCTCCACGAACCGGCGATAATAACCTACTAACCCCAAGAAGCTCCTGATCTCGGTCGTTGTGGTGGGACAGGGCCAGCTCTAGACTTTCTCGATCTTCGTGGGATCAACCTTAATACCCTCGCATGATACAACATGCCCCAAGAATGCCACAGAATCTAACCAGAACTCACACTTGGAGAACTTAGCATATAGCTTATGTTCCCGCAAGGTCTGAAATACCACTCTCAAATGTTGCTCGTGCTCCTCCATGCTACGTGAGTATATAAAAATATCATCAATGAAGACAATGACAAATGAATTGATATATGGTCTGAACACCCGGTTCATCAAAACCATAAACGCCACCGGTGCATTAGTCAAACCGAAGGACATCACTAGAAATTCATAATGGCCATATCTAGTACGGAAAGCCGTCTTCGGAACATTCGAATTCCAAATCTTCAACTGATGGTACCCCGATCTCAAGTCGATCTTGGAGAATACCCTAGCACCCTGCAACTAGTCAAATAAATCATCAATGCACGGCAACAAGTACTTGTTCTTAATGGTAACTTTGTTCAACTGGCGGTAATCAATGCACATCCGCATAGTCCCATATTTCCTCTTCACAAATAACACCGGTGCACCCCAAGGTGACACACTCAGTCTGATGAACCCCTTTGCTAGCAACTCCTCAAGTTGTTCCTTTAATTTCTTTTACTCTTTCAGAGACATGCGGTATGGTGGAATAGAAATAGGCTAGGTACCTCGAGCCAAATCAATATGGAAATCAATATCACGATCTGGTGGCATGCCTGGAAGATCAGAAGGAAACACATCAGAGAACTCCCGGACCATGGGCACTGAATCGATCGCCGGAGTCTCTACAGTAGTATCCCGAACATAAGCTAGATAAGCAAAACACCCTTTCTCGACCATGTGTCGAGCCTTCAGAAAGGAGATAACCCGACTAGATGTACTGAAAGACGAACCCTTCCACTCCAATCTAGGCAACTCTGGCATCGCCAAGGTAACAGTCTTGGCATGGCAATCAAGGTTGGAATGATATGGAGACAACCAATACATGCCCAGGATGACCTCAAAGTTGGTCATATCGAGAAACAAAAGATCCGCTCGGTTCTCATAACCACAGAAAATAACAATGCAAGATTGATATATCCGATCCATAACAATAGAATCACCCACTGGTGTGGACACATAAATAGGAGTACCCAAGGACTCACGAGTAACACCCAGGAAATGAGCAAATAGAGATGAAATATACAAATACGTAGAACCTGGATCAAATAGTACCGAAGGATCCCTACCGCAGATAGAAATAATACATGCGATCACGACATCTGATGCCACTGCATCTTTCCTGGTCGGGAAAGCATAGAATCTAACTGGAGTACCACCTGACTGACCTCCTCCTGTCTGACCTCCACCTCTAGGACGGCCCCTACCCACCTATCCTCTGCCTTTGGGCCGCCAGACGGCTAGTGCGGTAGCTGGTGCTATAATCATAGGCTGGTGGCCCTGCTGTACCGCCTTGCCCCGAAGTCTGGGACAAAACCTCTTCATGTGGCCAGGATCCCCGCACCGGTAACAACCCCTCGGAATGGCAGACTGATGACCTGAGGTCTAACCCTGATGGCCTAAATACCCACTGGAGGAACCCTGAATAGCTGGTGGCCGATAGGAAGTATCTGGCATGGCGCTGAAATAGGGTCGCACTGGGGCAACTCGAGGAGGAGGCGGTGCTGGATATGTGGTCCTGCTAGACTGACCCCTTACGAACTGCCCCTGCCCCTAGTCGGGGCACCACTGAACTCTCCAGAATACTGAAACTGCTTATACCTCGTAGCCTGCTCCCGACTATGCTGACATGCACCCTCGATCCTCCGAGCTATCTCTACAACTAACTCATAAAAAGTCCTCATCTCAACCTCTCGGACCATAGTGGCTTGGGTGGAAAGTAGTAAAATCCACCACATGGGACTCCAATATCCTCATGTTGTGCAATCTGTCCCTGCACCGATCAATAAAGTCATGGGGGTCCTCGTGTCGCTCACCTCCAAGACAGGAGGTTGTAGCCTGGTCCATCTATCCAATAGAATATGCGGATTGCCGGTCGCAGCCAGTATGGGCCCAAGTATAGCTGCTACAACTGGCTAAGCTCCGCCCACGGATAGTGCGCCCGGGGTCTAATACACGGTGGCTGCATGCCCAGGAGCCTGGGCTGTAAAGGTCTGTGCTCCCCCTCCCGCTTGAGATGTGGCTGGGTCTGCTAGAAATAAACTAGCCTCAGTCATAGTATCCATGAACCGTAGCATACGGCCCATGACCTCCTGGAATCCCGGTGCGGTCATGAAATGCACCGGGGCCGGCTCTGCTATAGGATCCTCGAACTGCTCCTCAATAATAGGATCCTCTACTGGATCCACTTGTGGCATAACCGGAGCAACCCTAGGACGTCCTCGTTCTCTACCACGAGCTGGAGCCCTCCCTCTGCCTCGGCCTCTAGGGGGAGCAGCTCCTCCGTGGTCTGGAGCATCCGCTGAGTGTGTTCTCACCATCTGTGATAGAATGAGAGAAATATACTTAGTACAACATTAATTGCACGATAGGAAATAAAGAAATAGTAGTTTCCTAACACTCTATAGCCTCTCAAAGATAAGTATGGACGTATCCGCACCGATCCGCAAGACTCTATTTGCCCTGCTCATAACTTGTGAGACCTACGTGAACCTAGTGATCTGATACCATGTTGTCACGACCCAATTTTCTATAGGTCATGATGGCGCCCAACATCGCCATTAGGCAAGCCAACAACGAACTAATTGTGTATCTATTCTTTTATTATTTTTGAAATAGTTGATTTTTAATTATTACAGAAGTAAGAGATGAGAAAATTTAATAAAATAAAACGTAACAAATTGTAAGATCAATTGTAGTGAAATAAATACTCAAAAATTATTAAGTGTCTACTAGCAAAATTCCAAGACCTGGTGTCACAAGTGTATGAGCTACTAGTAGAATACACAAAACAATAAACTATTGTCTGAAATAAAGTAGACAGAAAGTAAATACAAAAGAAAAACTTCGGGTGCTGCAGAATGGGCTCGGAAGGCAGCTCACCGCTATGTCTCGATGTATCAGGAGTGCGCGCCGGGATGATATCCAGATGCACCTGCCTTAGATCGTGCACGATTAATGTAGAAGTGTAGTGTGGTACATAAACAATATGTACCCAGTAAGTATCTAGTCTAACCTCAAAGAAGTAGTGACGAGGGGTCGACTTCGACAATAACTATGGGCTAACAATAAAATACCGAAATTCTAGATAAGCATGAGTTTTGTAAATAACTATAAATCCTCCATAACAAGCAATAAATACATATTTCTTTCACTAATAATAAATCCCAAGTCAATTTTCATTATTTAAATAATTATAACCTCTCAAGCCAATAAAATTATATCAAGAAGATTAGGCTCCAAGTATTATTACGTACGATTTATGCCGAGATCGTACGGTCCGATCCAAATATATGTATATACTAGGGGTGTGCATAAAATCCGAAAAACCGAATTCCAAATCGAACCGAATTACTTCGGTATTTCGGTATTTTGGTATTATTTCGGTATCGATCTTTCTGTTCTTCGATATTTCGGTTCGGTCCTTAGTATTGAGGTTTTGATATTTCGGTATACCGAAATATCGAATTATTTAAATAAATTTTCCTTTACTGCCCAGCCCAAGTTATCAATTACCATCCCAAAATTTCAACTTTGTTGGCCCTAGCTAGTAGCCCAGCAAGACAAAGCCCAATGCCCCAACCTAGGTTTAAGTTAATGTTAAGTACGCTGGTTCACTTCCAATCTTTATCATGTAAAATTTGTGCTGTACTTTATATCTATTCTTAGAGGTGGCTGACTTATGATTCATTAATGTTTGTAAGATCTATGTTTCGCCACTGTTTGGGGCTTCACTTTGAATATTATTTGTGAATTCTTGTTCATCCCTAGTGCTGAACATGATGATGGACGACTTGTGCTTCTTATTATGCGAGCTTTTTCCTCCATGTTATTATACATTACTTTCTTGGTTCCTTCTTGTTAATTTGTTGGATTTATTTTGAGGTTGAGAAAAAGAAAGAAAGAATAATGGTGTGGTTGGGGAATTTGTTTGGAATTGGAGGCAAGGATTGGATGAATCCTATTCTGACATATATTAAAGAGAGAGTCAATAGAATACAGAATTGGTCCCCCTTAATCCTACATTATATGAATATCAAAGAGAGACCCTTATAGTTACAAAAGTTCAGAGCCGTAGATTAGCAAAAGCAAGGTAAAAATAAACAAAAACTTGTATGATACCGAACAGTACCGAAACTGTACCGAACCAAACAAGAAAATACTGGATCATACCGAACTACATTGGTACAGTATTTGATATCCATAATTGATATACTAAATACCGAAGTATCGAACCGTACTTCATAAATACCGTACCGAAATACCGAATACCTACCCCTACTATAAACTGTATGCACTGTCGAGGGTCGAAGGACACGAACCATAGATGCATCTATTAACCTGCCGAGATGAACGACCCTCTCCCATGAGAGTAGAGAAATTTTACCTCGCTCGCAGAAATACTTGCGACGCGAGTGAACATATATTTCTAAAAGTTATTATAAAATTCTTCCATTCTTCCCACACATAAGAAATTTAAACGGGAGACTTTAACTCTTAGAATCCTTAATCTCAGCTCTAGTTAAGACAATTAATATGCATGACCAACATAATAGAGCAAACAAAGTATGGTGTAAGCCTAAGACTACCCGGACATCACATAGAATATAGCTACGCACGAACTCTCGTCACCTAGTGCGTACGTAGCTCTCCACACATATAATTCACAACAAAAATACACCTAAGGGGATGCGTTCCCTCTTACAAGGTTAGGCAAGAGACTTACTTCGTCTCAAAGTTTGCTTTTCGGTCTCAAATTCGCTTTAAAACCTCAACTCGGTGCCGAAAAATCTGAAACTAGTCAAATATTGTATAAATAAATCAATATATATTCCAAAGTTCATAATTTAACTATTAAAGTAATTACCCAATCCGAATTGGAAGATTCTTAAAATTTACCCCCATGCCCACGTACCCGGATTCCGAAAATTTTCGAAGAAAGTTGGTACCCATAACCTCACGAACTCAAATATATAATTTTTACTCAATCCCATAACCATTTTTGTGGGTAAATCCCATTTTTATCAATACTTAGGGTTATTCATCTAAACCCATGATTTTCACAAATTTACATGTTAAAACCTACCCATAATCTATGTATTTAACTCACATTAGATAGAAATCACTTACCTCAAAGTGCTGGTTAGAAACTCCTCTCTAAAAGCTCCAAAATCGCTCAACGAATGAAAGAAAATGAGTCAAAATGGTTTAACTCCCGACTTAATTAAACCTCATTGCCTCCAGGACTTTCGCACCTGCGGTCACTAGGCCGCATATGCGGCACCGCTTCTACGGAGAAAGGTCTGCTTCTGCAAAATTCCCCAGGCCCAGCATTGGCCGCTTCTGCGGATGGGATACAGCTTCTGCGGATGGCCAGGCGCATCTGCGGTCCCGCTTCTGCGGATGGCCAGGCGCATCTGCGGCCCGTTTACACCTGCGGGCTATTTCTCGCAGAAGCGAGGCCACTTCTGCGCGTGGTTCTCCGCTTCTGCGGTCACTGGCCAGATACCCCAAAGCTGCTTCTATGGCCATAAGCTCGCATCTGCGGGCTCGCACATGGGGCCATAAGCTCGCAGGTGCGGGCACACCAGATCTGGTACACCAACAGCCCTTTTGAGTCCTAATTCGATCCGTGCATCGTACGGATTGCACCCGAGGCACGAGGCCTCGTCCAAACGTACCAATAAATTTGTAAACATAAAATGGACTTACTCGCACCCTCGCAACACAGATAACAATATTAAAACTAAGAATCATACGCCAAAACTAATAGAATCAACTTATGAATTTCAAGTTCTTCCAACTTACTCTGAACGCGTCGAATCATACTTAAACTATTCAGAATGACTCCAAATTTTGCATGCAAGTCTTAAATCACCGTACGAAAATATTCTCAGGCTCGTAATCCCAATTGGACATCAATAACACCAAATCCTATCTCAACCCAAATTTAAGGAACTTTAAAACCTTTAATGTACCAACTTCTAATATTAAGCGCTGAAACGCTCCTTGTTCATCTAAAATCCGATCCGAATATACGCTCAAGTCCAAAATCATCGTATGAACCTATTGGAACCGTCAATTCCCGGTTCCGAGGTCGTTTACTCAAGTCAAACTTAGCCCTTTTTAGCAACCTTAAGGAACCAAGTGTTCCGATTTCAACCCGAACCCTTCCAAATCCCGAACTAACCATCCCCGCAAGTCATAAAATAGTAAAAGTACATACGGGAAATCTTATTAAGGGGAACGGAGATCTAGAAAGTGCAACGACCGGTCGGGTCGTTATAATGATTGTGCCCAGTAACATCAAAATACCAACGTAACTAAATATAGTTACCGACGACATCTAATTATTTTTGTATTCAAATTTCATGTTACACGTCTCATATATTTTAATATTATTTACATCATTTTAATAAAATTATACTTATTAATATGAATTACGTGTGTAACGCACATATCGAGAAACACGTATATGGTTAGCAGTCCAATATGAACCTAACAGATTCAATGAAATCGAATATAATCGTAAGTGTTAGATATCAATGATAATAGAGAATATTGCACTTTTGGTCCATAAGTTATAATTACTTAATAAGTAAATTCTTATTTCAATGCTTATAATATTTAGCTAAACACATTTAACATTCAATTAAATGCAGAAAAGTCTTGGTCTCATTATTATCGTGGCTTTATGATGGTGCCAAAAAAAAGTTATTTATTCCACTTCCTCATTTAGGTCGATCAGTATTCCTACCTTTTTATTTAAAAAAGAAATCCAGAGTGGTTAGGTCTAAAATAAGTGAAGCGAAAGGAAAACGTTTGCTGAGAAATGAGAATCGATTTGCTTATTTAGGTAAATGGTAGTTTAAGTTCCATTGTTTTTTCATTGGGAATGTTAATAATTGAGCAGAAAATGAAGTTATTACTGTAAATACAAGGTTAAAATTATTTTTTTATGTATATCTAATATTGATGTTGTCTTTTCATGTGTTTATTTATTTATACTTTGTATTATTTTGATTAAACAAATTGATTTGCCACTATATACTAAATTTAACTTTTACAATTGGTTGATACTACTAGAGTAAATGCGTGCTTCCCTAAAAAGCAAAAGTATCATAGATGGAAGAATCAAGAGCGCAGATTACGTTGCCATTGATCGATTAAAACAACGATGTCTGTTAAGGATAAATTTTATGTATTGTCATTAGTGTTCAAGATTATAATAATCATTTTAACTTTAGTTGTCACTCAAAGCTCGTGATGAACTTAAGCCTGTTTAAAGGGTTGATCCGTTTCCGGACTGGCCCGGACCAGTAGTTAGGGGGCTGGGTGGGCTGGGTTAGAAGTTGGTCTGAATAAAAACAAAATCCATTAACCGTACCGATCAAACCCGGTCAAGAAAAATCACAGTTGAACTGGTTAACCGGACCGGCCCGAAACGGTTCAACAATGATTTTCTATTTTTTTATTTTTTATTTTAAAAATATTCATTTGACCATTGATAACGGTCAACTTCTAATTTGACCGTTGCCCAACGGATATTTTGCAAGAATATCCCTTTTTGGGCAATTATTTTAAAAAATAACACTTTTAGTAATTACTAATTTGGGCGTTTGAAAAACTATAAATACACCTCCCTCCCTCCCTTCCCTCCTTCATTTCTTCACTCATCTCTCATTTCTCAAACTCAAATTCTTAATTTAAGTTAAATCATAACCCGTGATTCTAGAGTGCGTTCATATATTTGGGAACACTTTGAGGTGGTAGAAGAAAATGAAGAAGTTCACAAAGTAAAGTGCAAGAACTGTGGTCAAGTCTTAAATCTTCATCGAAAGTGGGAGGACACAGGCTGTTTAAGGAGGCATATAAAGAGTTGTCTTGAGCGTCCTCCAGAAATTCGTATTTAAGATTTTAAATTGATTTGAGACAATTTGTGTTATTTTAAAATTATTAGACGTATTATGCTTAATGTTTTAGTTTGTAAGATTAATTTGAAGTATTATTATGCAATGAAAATTTGAAATGAAACTATGAAAGTCTTTGAATTTAACACTCCAGAAAATGTCATATTGATTATGAAGAACTTACTAAGGCAATGCAAAACCTTTGAAATTCTAGATTTATATTTAATAATTAAATTTTGAATTTATTCTTTTTTTATTAATTTAATTATTGTTAAATGTAAACTTTAATTTGCAAGTTTGAACTTGCAAATTATAAGTGCAATTTTTTTCCATCTTCATTATATTTTATTATCTTAAATTTTTAATGAAATATTCAAATATAAGAATTTTAAAGTCTTTGCATCCTTTATTTAAACAATCTTTTTATAAGATTATTTTTTTATTTTATATTTTTACTTTAGTTATACAAAATACAAAACAAATAAAAAAAACATAGGCTCGGCCCGGCCCCTTAGGCCCGAATGCGTTCCGGTTCAATTTTTGACCGGATGGGGCCGGACCCGTTAAGCCCGATTTGTAAAACCCGGAACCCGGCCCGGATTGGTGACATGCCGGTCACTATTTTTCTCGACCCGTCCCGGTCCGGTCCGGCCCACCCGTTTGTCACCTTTAAATGAACTCGTAACCAAATTAAAATGTACGCTCTCAACATCGACGAATATTCTTCTAAAGTAGTATTTAATGTGGTTTTATATAAAAGGAAAATGTGATATGTACAGGGCCGACTCCAACCTTATGTGGAGTAAGGCATGTGACTTAGGCTCCCAAATTTATGGGGGTCCATTTTTTAAAAATAATAGGTTCATAGGTATTTAAAAAATAATATTGAGTATTTTTAATACAAATTTAGAATTTTTACTATAAAGGAAAGAAATTTTTTTAGATATATAAATAGAAGAATAATTTAACTTACTTAAAAATGTGTAGATAAATAGTTTTCATAATTTTTAATTTTTCATTTTTTACTCCATTAAAAAATTTCTCCCTTTCTTAATTTGTCCAAGTCAATCTTTCTTTTTTTCCAATCTCTTCATATTTCAGAAAACCCTACATATTTTTTGTGTTTCTCTTTGATTTTCTTGCTCACTTATTTCTCCAAGATTTCATTACTCACTTTTTTTCCCCAAGATTTCACTAGTTCAAGTGTTCATCAATACTTTTAAACTTTCAATAGTTCTATACTTCTATTACTTTGTAAAACCTTATCTAAGATCAACAATATCTCAAGAAAGATTAGATAGGTTGGCTATATTATCAATCGAGCAAGAATTATTAGAGAAAATCGATTATAAAAAAAAATTATTAACAACTTTATATCTCAAAAAGTTAGTAGAATAGGTCTCAAATAAAAATATATCTTATAACTTTCTTTTAAAAATTTAGGCCTCATATTAAACTTTGGCCTTAGGCCCCGTATGTGCTTGAGCCACCCCTAGATATGTAACATGTTATTCAACGACAAATTTATACACATGGAAGGAATTTATTTTCTTACAAACTACGTAAAATATAATCTATCTATCTATACTGTATTAAAAGCACGAAAATCTTTAACGAAATATTTTTCGTCTTTTCACCCTTTAAAATAGGTTTCACGTTAGGCAAAATAGTAATTTAATTATTTTTTTAATATTTAAGAGTTTGAAATCAACTAAAACATTGACTACTAAATATTTTCCTATTTTAACTATATACGAGTCCTAATTTGCAAGTACAATGTATCTTTAATTTATACAAAGCTTTATCATTATTTTCATATATTTATTAATTAATTAATACTTCTACGTTTATACAAGAAAATTAATTAAGTTTTACGCAAGTCAATCTCCTACTCCAATAATTGTCTAACGAAGTATAAACAAGTTATATAAAGAAAACACGTTTCTGTGGGACTCATTCATTAATTAATTAATATCTCTAACTTTTATGCAAGGAAGTTAATTGATTTTTACGCAAGTCAAGATCTTCGATCTGCTCCTAATAATTTTCTGACGAAGTAGAAACGAGTGAACCTAAAGCTAAAATTTTATTCATATGATATGATCTATGTGGTATTCATAATCAATAAACTGGAAATTACATTTGTTCAGCAGATTGAGTACTAAATTTGTTGCTTGTCGATTTTTGTTATCCAACTTACGAGAATTATTTTCGATTAATCTACGTCTTTTACTTGCTTGTAGTTGCAAATGGTAGGTTTTTCAGTTGCAGTAGGATTCACGCACCTAAGGTCAAGGTAAGGATATACTTGCAAATAAATTTACTTGATTTCCTATCTATTTTGCAGTTTTGTTTCGTTTATTAGTACCAAAACAGAATTGTGATCTGCAGGTATGATTTTGGATTTATTTAGGTTTCTGATCTATATATTTTTCAATTTTAGCTCTGGATTTTATATGTACAATTGTAGTTAATTTCTCTTACTTAAAAATATTTCTTTAGATTGATTTTCAAGTCTTCTATATTCTTTTGTTGCGGTAACGTTTCTTCGGGTATGATTCTCCACTAAGTTATTTTTATGTTTATTTTTTCTAAATATTGCTATCCTGTTTTTCAGAATCTCTAATTAATAAAAAAAAATTATTTCAGCCAAGTGCTAAACTATGAGGTTGCTTAAACTAATAAAAACTTTGTTTCTAGTGTTATAAAATTCAACGTGTAAATATCACAATGGGATATAATCTGTATCACCCAGGAATTATCTACATTCATCGCTTTCTGGGGCAAATTTCTTGTGTATTTTTTTCAAATAATTTTTATTGTACTCTTTGATTTTAACTCTAAATACATCACCGTGCAGAAGGTGAATTAAATCTCTTTTCTTAAATAGTATTGTTCCGTCTAACTTTTAAATGGTAAATGTTGTTGATTTGTTGTATAGTAAGTTCAAACTCAAATGAGGTGATAGTGATTGGACCAATGAATTTGTTTGCAGCAACATATAGTTTATTCTATTTTTATTTTTATTTTTATCTTTTTGTTGCTAACAGACCAAAAGTAGCAGAAATTGACATATATTTTTATTTTTAGAAGGACCTTCTTTTTGACATATATATTGTGATGGCTTGGCATCTATAAAAACTAAACTCAAGTATTGCCTTCTTTGCGTCATAAATATAATCCTACTTGAATGATATAGAAGTGAAAAGCCTGATAATTATAAATTTTTCAATAGTCCCTCATGAGAGTCTCGAGAGTTGACATTTATTATTTTTAATAAATTATACTTTTTAAATTTTTATTTTATAACTCTAATATATTATTTAATAATATTTGCTTCTTTTTTTTTTAACATTTTGTAGTCATTGATATGCGGTAGCAGACAACCCCAATACGAAATATTGATCTTTATATAATTTTAAAAAATATTTCACATTGAATACAATTATCATTTACTTATTTTTCTAATATTTAGGACTTTAATATTAATTGAGATTTTTCATATTAATTCTTTTAATGTTTTATAGAATTATACAGAAACTTCAAATATTTAGGACTTTTAAATCAACTAAGATTATCTTATATAAATACTTTCCTTATTTGACTAACTTTATATCCTTTAAAAAGTAAATTAAGCTACAACCATATTATGTGACTACAATTAATATCTTAAACTTTAGCTACACTAATATATTCGAAACTTTGAAATATAACTACTTTTTGGCTTTGGTATATGGCCTTTCAGGATCCAAGTGACAACCAGATTTTTTCCCCAATTATTGGATTAATTTGATTGTCACCATAAGTAAGAACAACAATTGCTGCTTCTTCACTGAGTATTATTTGCAGTTCTTTTTGGTTAAAGACTTGTAAAAGACAAAAAATACTTGATAATCTTGAGGTTGGAGGCATATCTATTGAGCCATAATTTTTGTAACTATTTGTAGCTTTTCATATTTCTTTGATATTTTTTCCTTCAGGAACAGTAAGCATGATTCAAGTGATAGTTTGGATTCTACTTTTGCAATAAAAAGCTTTTCTTTACTAATTTGTTGAAAACAATTCATAAAGTACATTTTATTGATTAAAGAAATTCGAATAATGTGCATTTTGCTCACGAGAAAAAAGGACTGCTTCTGTTATTAACTAACACTGTTTAAGCATTTATGCCTTCTAAGAATAAAATCTGACCATAAACGCCATTGTGATGGGGTATTGACTATTGCCTTAAGAATATGCCTTTCCAAAAAACATAAAAGCTCTTAAATATTCAAGGGTTATGAAGTTAAAGTAATGCAATTACAAAACTGGAATAAATTTTGAATTAAATAAATTGACTGAAATGACTGAGATTCTTTTTATTTTTCTTTTCATCATGAATATAAAAAATTCAACCGAATATGTATATATATAAAAAAAAATTCGACGTGGAGTAAAAATTTGTATGTAAAAATTTATTGAAATTGCAAAAATAGTAAATATGAACCCATAATTTTAAAAATATAATAGGTTCAACTAAAAAACTTAAAAGATAAACCCATAAAGTTTAAATTCTGGATCCGACTCTCTCTATATATAACAATAAATTATTTTTTATGATTGGCTATCTACCAATAATAGTTGATCAAACTACACCAATTTCAAGTTTGTAACATTTCATACAAGTGATATGTTTATACGACAAAAACTTTGACCTTACTCATTCTTATATATTATGGTTTTCATTAGGTAATCATATCATGGCTAAGAGAATTTCTCATGTAATACTGGACTCAAAACTACATAGCGTAACCAATTCGATTACTACTCAATTAATGAGGAAAAAATAGTTGGGTTGGCCATTTTTTGGGCCGTCTATTAGAGTTATATGTGTTGAAGTTCCGGCAATCAGTATTGAAGTTCAAAGTCCCAGGAACTCTTTTTAATTTTTGAGCCTTTACTATTGTAAAATCCACGATTGATTCTTGGAGTTCAAAATAATTAGGTTCCAACCTTCATGGGTGAAATAACGTGAAAAAGATTCAAACAATCGTATAGGTTCAAACCTAGTAATTGTTGATGGGTTTGAACCAAAAAGAATTATTTCACCTATGGTACTTTTTTTTGAACTCAAGAATATATCATGTAGTTTCAGCTTGTTGAAGTTAGAACTCCATGATTGTTTCAATAGCTTGACAAGCCATCCTTAAAGGGTTGTTGAAGTCAGCCCTCTGTAGGAAAACTTCCGTACCTATAATTAAGTTAACTTACTTAGTAGAGGTATCTTTGAGTGAAACAATGCGGGAAGGATCCAAGCCCTAGTAATTATTGCTCGGATTTGAACCCGTAAAGGTTTGAACCCCAGTAATCGTTGCTGGGGTTTGAACCTGTGAAGACTTGAACTCCAGTACAATATGTTAAAATTTCACTTACTCTGATGTCTAGCACCGTGTATGTGGGATTACACCTATCAGGAATTTTTGAAACTCCAGTATATTATGCTGGAGTTTGACTTATAGAATATTTGAAATCCAACACTAATTGCCGGAGTTCTTCCCTATTTTTAGATATAATAATTTTTAAGTGGGTTTTTTGTTAATATAATTGAAAAGGCATCCAATCTCTAATAGCCTACCCAAAAAAGTAACTATTTACCAAATTTACTCATTATTCAACCAATACAAGAAAACGAGTGTCCACAAACAATTAAAGAACCTTCTCAAGAGGAGAGCTTCAACTTTAGTCCTTTTGTATCAAGAAGTTAATTATAGGGTTGAAGATGGAAGCATATCTTCAACTCCCTTTTAAATACATCAGGGGTACTTATTTGGCGTATCGGGTAGTTATTTACGTTTAACGGTTCAACTTAACGGTTATCGATTTATAAATATATGTGATGATCCAAAATGTCATCTTTAAAATTAACAAGTAATTCTGTATTTTAAGACCTTAAAAAGTACCATTTATCATTTCTCGACTTGTGTGCGCAGTCCGTAAAATTTTCCGGAAAGTTTTTATGTGAATAATGGATTAAAATGTGAAATAGAGCTTTAAAAACTCAACTGAGTTGACTTTAGTCAATATTTTAAGCAAACGGATGCGGATCGGTATTTTGACAATTCCGGTAGGTCCGTATCGAGATTTGGAATTTGGGCGTATGCCCGAAATCAAATTCCTAGGTCCCTAGCTCGAGATATGGAATTTTGAAGAAAAATTAAAAGCTTGAAAGCTTAATGATTTTTAAGAAATTACTGATATTGGATTTATTGACCTCGGGTCCGTATTTTGGTTCCGGAACCCGGTGTAGGTCCACCATAATATTTATGACTTGTCTGCCAAATTTGGTGAGAATCGGAGTTGATTTGACGTGATTCAGACGTCCGGTTGTAAAAATATAAGTTTTAAAAGTTTTCTTGGAAATTTCCTTTGATTTGGTGTGTGATTCATAGTTCTTGGTGTTATTTGTGGGATTTGATCACGCGAACAAGTTCGTATGATATTTTAGGACTTGGGTGCATGTTTGGTTTGGAGCCCCGAGGGCTCGGGTTGGTTTCGGGTGGTTAACGGATCATTTTTGGACTTGAGGAAACTGCAGAAACTTGCTTTTGGTTTCCTTCTTCGCGTTCGCGAGGGGAGTCTCGCGTTCGCGAAGAGCAAATTGGGGCTGGCACATTTTGTGCTTCGCGTTCGCGACAGAGAGAATGTGCTCGCGAAGGCTTGAGGTGTGAAGCTTCGCGTTCGCGATCGAAGCCTCGCGTTCGCGAAGGGAAATGGGCTGGCCAGGACTTTTGCCTTCGCGTTCGCGAAGGGCATCTCGCGTTCGGGAAGGCCAAGTCAGGCAAGTTTCGCGTTCGCGAAGTAGCCCTCGCGTTCGCGAAGAGTAAAATTGGGCAGTAGGAATTTGTGCTTCGCGAACGCGAGACACTGACCGCGTTCGCGAAGGGTAAAAGCCCCAGAAACAGAACTTAAGTTCTGAAAAATGGGATTCGTCCCATTTTCAACCCTTTTCCATTTTTGAGCTCGGGTAAGGCGATTTTTGGGCGCTTTTTACGGAAAAATATTGGGGTAAGTGCTCCTTATCCTATATTGATTATATTTCATGATTTCATACTCATTTATATCATGAATCCGTGAATTTATGAAAGAAAAATCAGATTTTTATAAAACCTTCCAAAAATAAAAATTTAAGATTTGAAGGTCCATTTGACATCGGAATTTAATAATTTTTGTATGGTTGGACTCGTCTCGGAATGGGTGTTCGGATTTCGTAAGTTTTTTTGTGATTTGAGACGTGAGTCCTACTGTCGAATATTTTAATGAATTTCGGATTTTTATCCAAAAACTTTGTAAATTCATATGGAATTAATTCTTATGATTCGTATTGAGTATATCGAATTGTTTGTGAATAGATTTGAAGCTTTTGGAGACAAATTTAAAAGGAAAAGTTGTGGTCGAGTAATTGATTGGAATTTACAAAGCGAGGTAAGTGTCGTGGTTAACCTTGACTTGAGGGAATAGAACCCTTAATTTAATTGTTATGTGAATTGCATGTGAACGACGTATAAGTGAGGTGACGAGTGTCTATACGTCGTCAAATTAATTATTTACCTGCTTACTTGAAAAATCCTAAACTGTTTTAAATCATAAATTAATTATTATAATAGTTGTTTCTCTCCTATTCTTTGTCAAATATTCATTCCTGAATTCCTGCATTAATTGTTACATGCTATTTGAATTATGTGTTTTAATTGTTATTTGACATTTAGCATATTAAATATTAAACTGCCTATTTTCTCCCTGATTTCCATAATAATCTGTTATTTGTCATTGTTTGTTTCATAATTAAATTATAATTATTGTATGCTTGTTGTCTTATAATTTTATATTAATTGTTGCATTTATTGGGGAAATTTCTTCTATAAGAATTGATAAATGAATATGTTGGAGGAACGGGTTGCATGCCGCAGCAGAATTAATTATAATGAATATATTGGAGGATCAGGTTGCACGCCGCAACAGACTTATGAAAAGTCCATATTGGAGGATCGGGTTGCACGCCACAATAGACTTATGAAAAGTCCATATTTGAGGATAGGGTTGCACGCCGCAACAGACTCATTAAAAGTCCATATTAGAGGAACGGGTTGCACGCCGCAACAGACTTACTTAAAAGTCGGCATACATATATATATATATATATTCATATATATATATATATATTCATATATATATATATTCAAATATGAATATATATAATCATATATATATATAATCATATATATATATATATGAATATATATATATATATATATATATTGGGGGATCGGGTTGCACGCCGCAATAGATTTGATTAAAAGAATATATTATGAGAGCGGGTTGCACGCTGCAACAGAATTGAATGTGAATATATTGTGAGAGCGGGTTGCACGCTGCAACAGAATTGAAGGAAATGATAATTGATTATGACTGGTGAGTTGGCATCATTATTATAAATGAGTTACCTGATTTATTTCTATTATTGTTGTTGTTGCTAATATTGCGTACAGGTAATGTAAGTGACTCGCCTTAGCCTCGTCACTACTTCGTCGAGGATAGGTTCA
Organism: Nicotiana otophora; assembly: GCA_000715115.1. Taxonomy (NCBI): domain Eukaryota; kingdom Viridiplantae; phylum Streptophyta; class Magnoliopsida; order Solanales; family Solanaceae; genus Nicotiana; species Nicotiana otophora. Next base: position 147,919 of record AWOL01S0005009.1, read on the forward strand.
GCATTTACCAGTACATGGGGTCGGTTGTACTGATACTACACTCTGCACTTCTTGTATAGATTTCGTAGTTGGTCGCAGCGGCGTGCCATAGACTTGCTCGGATTTCAGCTATTCAGAGGAGACTTGAGGTATAACTGCATGGCGTCCGCAGTTCTGAAGTCCCCGTCTATTTTACTTTAGCTGTGTGTTTATTTTCAGACAGCTTTATTTTTTTCAGACCTTTATTTGTATTATTCTAGAAGCTCGTGCACTTATGACACCATTTCTGGGATGGTATTTAGACATCGTTATTTGTTTATGGATTATTTTACTATATTTCAAACTTTGCTTCTGCTTTTGGTTCCTTGATTATTACTAATGTAAAGATTGTTTAAAAATTGGTTAATATTATTCTAACGTTGGCTTGCCTAGCAAGTGAAATGTTAGGTGCCATCACGGTCCGAAGGTGGGAATTTCAGATCGTGATAGTTGGTATCAGAGCACCAGGTTACATAGGTCTCACGAGTCACGAGCAAGCTTAGTAGAGTCTGAAGGATCGGTACGGAGACGTCTGTACTTATCTCTCAGAGGCTATGAAGTTTAGGAACAATATCACTTCTTTCTTATTCTGTCGTGCGATTTTATTCTATCATCGATGATTGAACCATTCTACTCTTATTCTCTCTCAGATGGTGAGAACACGTAATACCTCTACCGTTGGACATGGTCCAGAACCCCCAGTGGCAACTACAGCCAGGGGTGGAGTCGAGGTCGTGTTAGAGGCCGAGGCAGAGGCCGAGGTAGAGCTCAGTCCAGAGCTCGAGCAGCTGCACCTGTTGTAGAACCTCAGATGGACCTTCAAGGGGAGGTTCTAGTTCAGAATGTACCAGTTGGACCAGTTCAGGTCCCGGAAGGATTCATAGCCACTCTAGTACTTCAGGACGCGCTAGAATGGTACATTTTCGGTGGCACCAGCCGTCTCACAGGCTGGGGGAGGAGCACAAACTCCCACTACTCCTGCTCCGGAGCAGATGGCTCCCCAGAATCAGGTTCCAGTAGCCCCGCCAGTTGGGGTAGTTCAGCCAGTCGTTGCGGCACAGATCGGTGATAGGCCCGCCATGTCTTTTGAGGCCTTATTGAGACTAGATACGTTTACCAAGTGGTACAACTTCTGAGGACCCACAGGATTATCTTGAATGCTGCCATGAGGTGCTGTGGAACATGGGTATAGTTGAGACCAATCGGGTTGATTTTGCTGTATTTCAGATGAGGGTTCCGCCAAGAGATAGTGGAGAGATTATACATTGACCAGACCAGTTGGATCGCCTGCACTTACATGGGAGCAGATCTCTCAGATATTTCTGGAAAAACACCTCCCCATCACACTGATAGAGGAATTCCGCAAGCAATTTGAGCGTCTATAGCAGGGTAGTATGATTGTTACTCAGTATGAGTTCCGTTTTATGGATTTGACCCGTCATGCTCTCCTTTTACTACTTACGGAGGGAGAGAGAGTAAGGAGGTTTATTGAGGGACTCACTCACCCTATCAGACTTCAGATGGCCAAGGAGATCGGAAGTGAGATTTCTTTTTAGGCGACTATTAATGTCGCAAGGAGTATCGAGATGGTTCTTGCACAGGAGAGAGGGCATAGGTCCGATAAGAGGCCTCGTTAGTTAGGTGGTTTCAATGGTGCCTCGTCTGGAGGCAGGGGTAATTTTGGTAGGGGTCATCCTCACAGACCGTTTCATTCAGCACTCCATGCATCTCCCGGTGCTTCAGGGAGTCACGGTCCTATTATGCCCTAATCTGAGCAGCCAGTATTCAGTGCACATTCAGCTCATATCAGTGCACCACTACTCCAGAGTTACTACAGTGGTTATCCGACCCATCTAGGTCAGCTTCAGCTTCAGCAGCCACGGCATCGGGATGGGTGTTATGAGTGTAGGAACATTGGTCACATCAGGAGGTATTGCCCTAGATTGGCGAGTAACAGATCTCGGCAAGATTCTCGTGCCATCATACCGGCACCGGATGCTTCACCGCTTGCTCAGCCAGCTAGAGGTAGGGTTAGGCAGCTAGAGGTGGAGGTCAGGCTATTAGAGGTGGAGGTCAGGCCATTAGAGGTGGAGGTCAGGCTATTAGAGGTGGAGGTCAGGCCATTAGAGGTGGAGGTCAGACTGTTAGAGGTGGAAGCCAGCCAGTTAGAGGCCGTCCCAGCGACGCAGTTCAGAGTGGTGGGGCCCAACCCCGATTTTAAGCTTTTCCAGCTAGGCCTGAGGCCGAGTCATCTGATGTTGTGATCACAGGTATTATTCCAGTTTGCCATAGAGATGCTTCAGTTCTGTTTGATCCAGGATCTACTTATTCCTATATGTCCTCCTGTTTTGCTTCATATTTGGTTGTGCCTTGTGATTCTATGAGTGCTTCTATGTGTGTATCTACACCAGTAGGAGACTCTGTTGTAGTAGATCATGTCTATCGTTCATGTGTGGTTACTATTGGTAATCTTGAGACTAGTGTGGATCTTCTACTTCTTGATATGGTAGATTTTGATGTCATTTTGGGTATGGATTGGTTGTCCCCTTATCATGCTATATTGGATTGTCATGCCAAGACAATGACCCTAGCTATGCCGGGGTTACCTCGGTTAGAGTGGAAAGGAACTCATAGTAATTCTGCCAACAGGGTGATTTCTTATATGAAAGCTCGGCGTATAGTAGAGAAAGGGTGTCTAGCCTATTTGGCTTATATTCGCGATCCCAGTGCGGATGTCCCTTCTATGGACTCAGTACCAGTTGTTCGTGAATTTCCAAAAGTATTTCCTGCAGATTTGTCGGGGATGCCACTCGACACAGATATTGACTTCTGTATTGATTTGGCTCCGGGCACTCAGCCCATTTCTATTCCACAATACTGTATGGCCCCGCCAGAGTTGAAATAATTGAAAGAGCAGTTATAAGAATTGCTTGATCAGGGATTCATTAGACCCAGTGTCTCACCCTGGGGTGCACCAGTATTATTTGTAAAGAAGAAAGATGGCTCTATGCGGATGTGTATAGATTATCGGCAGTTGAACAAAGCCACTATCAAAAATAAATATCCGCTGCCAAGAATTGATAATTTATTTGATCAGCTTCAGGGTGCCAAGGTATTTTCGAAGATCGATTTGAGGTATGGTTACCATCAGTTGAAGATTAGGGCATCTGATGTGCCTAAAATAGCTTTTCGAACTCGGTATGGGCATTACGAATTCCTAGTGATGTCATTTGGGTTGACAAATGCCCCAGCGGCATTTATGGATTTGATGAATCAGGTGTTCAATCCTTATTTGGACTCTTTTATGGTTGTATTCATTGATGATATCTTAATTTACTCCAGTAGTCGAGAGGAGCATGAGCAGCATCTTCGAAGTGTACTTCACACTTTGAAAAATAATCAGTTATATGCCATGTTTTCAAAATGTGAGTTTTGGTTAGACTCAGTTGCCTTTTTGGGGCATGTGGTATCGGCAGAAGGCATAAATGTGGATCCTAAAAAGATTGAGGCTGTTTAGAATTAGCCTAGACCTACTTCAGTTACAGAGATCGGAGTTTCTTGGGTTTAGCAGGTTATTATCGTCGGTTCGTGGAAGGATTTTCATCTGTAGCAAGCACACTGACCAGACTAACCCAGAAGGGTGTCCCATTCAGATGGCCAGACGAGTGTGAGTTGAGATTTCAGAAGCTCAAGACCGCTTTGACTACGGCACCAGTGTTGGTATTACCCACAGGTTCAGGATCGTATATGGTATATTATGACGCATCTCACATTGGGCTTGGTGCAGTATTAATGCAAGATGGCAAGGTAATTGCATATGCATCGTGGCAGTTGAAAGTTCACGAGAAGAATTATCCTGTTCATGACTTAGAATTGGCAGCCATTGTTCAGGTGCTGAAGATTTGGAGGCATTACCTTTACGGTGTCTCGTGTGAGGTATTTACTAATTATCGCAACCTTCAGTATCTGTTCAAACAAAAAGATCTTAATTTGAGACAGAGAAGATTTTTGGAGTTGTTGAAAAACTATGATATCACTATTTTGTATCACCCCGGAAAGGCCAATGTGGTGGCCGATGCTTTGAGTAGAAAGGCTGTGAGTATGGGCAGTCTTGCATATATTCCGGTTGGTGAGATGCCATTAGCTGCAGATGTTCAGACTTTAGCTAATCAGTTCGTGAGGTTAGATGTTTCAGAATCCAGTCGGTTTCTAGCTTGCACAGTCACTCGGTCTTCTTTATATGAGCGCATTAGAGAGAGGCAGTATGATGATCCTCACTTACTTGTCCTTAAGGACACGGTGCAGCACGGTGATACCAAACAGGTTGTTGTGGGGGAAGATGGGGTTCTACGAATGCAGGGTCGTATTTGTGTGCCTAATGTGGATGGGCTTCGTGAATTAATTCTTGAAGAAGCACACAGTTCCAAGTATTCTATTCATCCAGGTACCGCCAAAATGTATCAAGATTTGCGGGAACATTATTGGTGGAGGAGAATGAAAAAGGAAATAGTTGCATATGTAGCTCAGTGTCTGAATTGTCAGCAAGTTAAGTACGAGCATCAGAGACCTGGTGGTTTGTTTCAGAAGTTAGAAATTCATGACTGGAAGTGGGAGCGTATCACTATGGATTTTGTTGTTGGGCTCCCATGGACTCAGAGAAAATTTGATGCAGTTTGGGTCATTATGGACAGGTTGACCAAGTCAGCATATTTCATTCCAGTGGCAGTTACCTATTCTTGAGAGAGGTTAGCTGAAATTTATATTCGTGAGATTGTTCGCCTTCACGGTATGCCCGTGTCTATTTTTTCAGATCGAGGTACGCCGTTTAAGTCATATTTCTGGAGGGTTGTACAGCGTGAGTTAGGCACACGGGTGGAGTTGAGTATAACATTTCATCCACAGACAGACGGACAGACGGACAGTCAGAGCGCACTATTCAAATATTGGAAGATATGCTTCGCGCTTGTGTTATAGACTTTGGAGTTTCTTGGGATCATTTCTTGCCACTTGCGGAGTTTGCTTATAATAATAGCTACCAGTCGAGCATACACATGGCTCCATAAGAGGCAATATAGGGAAGGCGATGCCGATCACCAGTTGGTTGGTTTGAACCGGGAAAGGCTCGGTTGTTGGGTACCGATTTGGTACAGGATGCCTTGGATAAGGTCAACATTATTCAAGATCGACTTCGCACAGCTCAGTCTAGGCAAAAGAGTTATGCCGACCGTAAAGTTTGTGATATTACATTCATGGTTGGAGAAAGAATATTGCTCCGGGTTTCATCTATGAAAGGTGTAATGAGGTTCGGAAAGAAGGACAAGTTGAGCCCTAGGTATATCGGACCCTTTGAAATTCTTGAAAGGGTGGGTGAAGTAGCCTACAGGCTAGCATTACAACCTAGTTTATCAGCGGTTCATCCGGTGTTTCATGTGTCTATGCTCCGAAAATATCATGATGATCTGTCTCATGTGTTAGATTTCAGCTCAGTCCAATTGGATAAAGATTTGACTTACGAAGAGGAGCCGATGGCTATTCTAGCCCGGCAAGTCCGACAGTTGAGGTTTAAGAGTTATCCTTCAGTTCGGGTGCAATGGAGAGGTCAGCTGGTAGAAGCATCTACCTGGAAGTCCGAGTCGGACATGCGGAGTAAATATCCACACTTATTCACCAGCTCAAGTACTTTTTCTAACTCCGTTCGAGGACAAACGTTTGTTTTAGAGGTGGAGAATGTGATGACCCAAAATATCATCTTTAAATTTAACAAGTAATTCTGTGTTCTAAGACCTCTAAAAGCACCATTTATTATTCCTCGACTTGCGTGCGCAGTCCATAAAATTTTTCGAAAAGTTTTTATGTGAAAAATAGATTAAAATGTGAAACAGAGCTTTAAAAACTCAACTGAGTTGACTTTAGTCAATATTTTGAGCAAACGGACCCGGATCAATGTTTTGACAATTCTGGTAGGTCCGTATCGTGATTTGAGACTTGGACGTATGCCCGGAATCGAATTTCGAGGTCCCTAGATCGAGATATGGAATTTTGAAGAAAAATTAAATGCTTGAAAGCTTAATGATTTTAATGAAATTACTGATATTGGATTTATTGACCTCAGATCCGTATTTTGGTTCTGGAGCCTGGTGTAGGTCCACTATAATATTTATGACTTGTTTGCCGAATTTGGTGAGAATCGGAGTTGATTTGACGTGATTCGGACGTCCGGGTGTAACAATATAAGTTTTAAAGTTTTCTTGGAAATTTCCTTTGATTTGTTGTCCGATTCATAGTTCTTGGTGTTATTTTGGAGATTTGATCGTGCGAGCAAGTTTGTATGATGTTTTAGGACTTAGGTGCATGTTTGGTTTGGAGCCCCGAGGGCTCGGGTTAGTTTCGGGTGGTTAACGGATCATTTTTGGACTTGAGGAAACTGCAGAAACCTACTTCTGGTTTCCTTCTTCGCGTTCGCGAAAAGCAAATTGGGGCTGGCACAATTTTTGCTTCGCGTTTGCGACAGAGAGAACGCGTTCGCGAAGGCTTGAGGTGCGAAGCTTCGCGTTCGCGATCGAAACCTCGCGTTCGCGAAGGGAAAGGGGCTGGCCAGGACTTTTGCCTTCGCGTTCGCGAAGGGCATCTCGCGTTTGGAAAGGTTAAGCCAGGCAAGCTTCGCGTTCGCGAAATAGCCCTCGCATTCGCGAAGAGTAAAATTGGGCAGTAAGAATTTGTGCTTCCCGAACGCAAGGCACTGACCACGTTCGCAAAGGGTAAAAGCCCCAGAAACAGAACTTAAGTTCTGGAAAATGGGATTCGTCCCATTTTCAACCCTTTTCCATTTTTGAGCTTGGGTAAGGCGATTTTTGGGCGATTTTTACGGAAAAATATTGGAGTAAGTGTTCCTTATCATGTATTGATTATATTTCATGATTTCATATTTATATCATGAATCCGTAAATTTATGGAAGAAAAATAAGATTTTTATAAAATCTTCCAAAAACGAAAAGTTAAGATTTGAAGGTCCATTTGACATCGGAATTGGATAATTTTTATATGGTTGGACTCGTCTCGGAATGGGTGTTCGAATTTCGTAAGTTTTTCCGGGATTTGAGACGTGGGTCCCACTGTCGAATATTTTAATGAATTTCAATTTTTTATCCGGAAAATTTATAAATTCATATGGAATTAATTCCTATGATTCGTATTGAGTATATCGAATTGTTTGTGAATAGATTTGAAGCTTTTGGAGACAAATTTAAAAGGAAAAGTTGTGGTCGAGTAATTGATTTGAATTTGCAAAGCAAGGTAAGTGTCGTGGTTAACCTTGACTTGAGGAAATATAACCCTTAATTTACTTGTTATGTGAATTGCATGTGAACGATGTATAGGCGATGTGACGAGTGTCTATACGTCGTCAAATTAATTGTTTACCTGCTTACTTGAAAAATCATAAATTATTTTAAATCATAAATTAATTATTATAATAACTGTTCTCTCTTATTCTTTGTCAAATATTAATTCCTGAATTCATGCATTAATTATTACATGCTATTTGAATTATGTGTTTTAATTGTTATTTGATATTTAGCATATTAAATATTAAACTGCCTATTTTCTCCCTGATTTCCATAATAATCTGATATTTGTCATTGTTTGTTTCATAATTAAATTATAATTATTGTATGCTTGTTGTCTTGTAATTTTATATTAATTGTTGCATTTATTGGGGAAATTTCTTCTATAAGAATTGGTAAATGAATATGTTGGAGGAGCGGGTTGCACAGCGCAACAGAATTAATTATAATGAATATATTGGAGGATCGGGTTGCACGCCGCAACAGACTTATGAAAAGTCCATATTGGAGGATCGGATTGCACGCCACAACAGACTTATGAAAAGTCCATATTGGAGGATCGGGTTGCACGCCGCAACAGACTTAT
>AWOL01S0005009.1:176068-205595 GCA_000715115.1 Nicotiana otophora
ACATGCACCTTCTCCCGAATATCATCATTCCTAATCTTATCTATCCTAGTGTGCCCGCACATCCACCGCAACATCCTCATTTCTGCTACTTTCATCTTCTGGATATGTGAGTTCTTAACGGGCCAACACTCAACCCCATACATCATGGCCGGTCTAACTACCGCTTTATAAAACTTACCTTTGATTATCGGTGGCACTCTCTTGTCACACAAGACTCCAGATGCTAACCTCCACTTCATCCATCCTACCCCAATACGGTGTGTGACATCCTCATCGATCCCCCTCCCCCCTGGATAACTGAACCAAGGTACTTGAAGCTGCCTCTTCTCGGGATGACCTGCGAATCAAGCCTCACATCCACGCCCACTTCCCCTGCCTCAGCGCTGAACTTACACTCCAGGTATTCCGTCTTCGTCCTGCTCAGCTTGAAACCCTTATACTCAAGAGCCTGTCTCCAAACCTCCAGCCTCTCGTTAACATCGGCTCTCGACTCATCAATCAGAACTATGTCATCGGTGAATAGCATGCACCATGGCACATCCCCTTGAATATGGTGTGTTAACGCGTCCATCACCAAGGCGAATAAGAACGGACTGAGCGCAGAACCTTGGTGTAACCCCATTACAATCGAAAAATGCTCAGAGTCACCTCCTACTGTCCTAACCCGAGAATTAGCCCCATTATACATGTCCTTAATCTCCATAATGTAAGGAACCGACACACCTTTTGCCTCTAGGCATCTCCAGAGAATTTCTCTAGGAACCTTGTCATACGCTTTCTCTAGGTCAATAAACACCATGTGCAGATCCTTCTTCCTCTCTCTGTATAGTTCCACCAACCTTCTAACAAGGTGTATAGCTTCTGTAGTTGAATGACCTAGCATGAACCCGAACTGGTTGTCAGATACAGACAATGTGAAAAATGGATTAAAATATGAAATAAAGCTTTAATACTCAATTGGGTTGACTTTGGTCAACATTTTGAGTACGGACTCGGATTAGTGTTTTGATAGTTCCTTAGATCCGTATCGTGTTTTGGGACTTGGACGTATGCCCGAAATTTAATTTGGAGGTCCCTAGCTTGAATTATCGCTAGTTGACGAAAACTAGAAGCCTAAAGGCTTAAAGATTTCAAAGTTTGACCACAAATTGACTTCTATTGATATCGGGGTCAGATTCGAGTTCTGAAAATTTTCATAGGTTTGTTATGTCATTTATGACTTTATGACTTGTGTGCAAAATTTGAGGTCAATCGGACTTGATTTGATAGGTTCCGGCATCGTTTATAGAAATCGAAAGTTTCAAAGTTCATTAGGCTTGAATCTATGTGTGATTCATATTTTAATTGTTGTTTGATGTAATTTGAGGTTTCAACTAAGTTTGTATGATGTTGTAGGACTTGGTGATGTATTTGGTTGAGGTCCCGGGGGACTCGGGTGAGTTTTAGATGGTTAGCGGGTTGAATTTTGGACTTGGAACTCTACTTGAATTTTTCTGATGCCCTGTTTGGTTTCCTTCTTCGCGTTCGCGAAGAGGAACTGGAGGCAAGCGAAATTTACTCTTCGCGTTCGCGAAGAGGGGACCGCGTTCGCAAAGGGGTAGCGGTCAGAGTTCATCGCGAACACGTGCGAGCATTTGCGTTCACGTAGAAGGGCGATGCCTGGCCGGGCACCAGGCGATAAGGCTTCGCGTTCGCGTAGGGGAGACCGCGTTCTCGAAGGTCAAGTTTGGCAAGGCATCACGTTCGTGAGGCTGACCTCGCGTTCGCGAAGAAGAAATCTGGGGCAGCACAAAAATGTGCTTCACGAACGCGAGGGTGCTATCGCGAATGTGAAGAAGAAATTCCTGGACAGCAGAACTTATGTTCTCGAAATGGGATTTCGTCCCTTTTTTCATTATTCAAGATTTTGAGCTCGGGTAAGGCGATTTTTGGGGGATTTTTACGGGAAAATATTGGGGTAAGTGTTCCTTATCCTATATTGATTATATTTCATGATTCCATACTCATTTACATCATGAATCCGTGAATTTATGGAAGAAAAAATAAGATTTTTATAAAATATTCCAAAAATGTAAAATGAAGATTTGAAAGCCAATCTGATGTCGGAATTCGATAATTTTTGTATGGTTAAACTCGTATCGGAACGGGTGTTCGGATTTTGTGAGTTTTTTGGGATTTGAGACGTGGGTCCCACTGTTGATTATTTTTAAATAAATTTCGGATTTTAATCTGGAAAATTAGTAAATTCATATGGAATTGATTCCTACGATTTGTATTGAGCATATTGAATTGTTTATGACTAGATTTAAGGATTTCGGACACGAATTCACGAGGCAAAGGTTTATTGGATTCTTGAATTTGGTTGCAAAGCGAGGTAAGTGTCGTGGTTAACCTTGACTTGAGGGAATAGAACCCTTGAATTATTTACTACGTGAATTTCATGCGTGACGATGTATAGGCAAGGTGACGAGTGCCTATACTTTGTCAAATTAATTGGTTGCTTAATTATTTAAAACATCTTAAATTGTTTAAGACACAAATTAATTGTTATAATAATTGTTTCTTTTATAATTTTTGTCAAATATTAATTCTTGAATTCCTGCAAAAATTGTTACATGCTTATTTGATTTATGTGCCTTAATTACAACTTGGCATTTAGCATATTAAATATTAAACTGCTTATTTTCTCCTTGATTTTCACAATTAATTGCTACTTGTCACTGTTTGTTTCATAAATAAATTATAATTATTGTATGCCTTGATGCTTAACAGTTTCTCATTGAACGTGGTATTTATTGGAGTATTTTTATTACATTTAAAAGTTTTTAAAATAATTTGGGGGATCGGATTGCACGCCACAACAAATTTATTTAAAGTTTATATTGGGGGATTGGGTTGCACGCCGCAACAAATTTATTTAAAGTTTATATTGGAGGATCGGGTTGCACGCCGGAATGGAAATAATTTGAGGAATTGTGACTGCTGAATTGACTGTAATTATTAATATTATTACCGGTCTTACTACTATTCCCGTTATTATTATTATTATTGTGTACATGTTAATGTTAGCGACCTGCCTTAGCCTCGTCACTACTTCGTCGAGGTTAGGCTCGGCACTTACCAGTACATGGGGTCGGTTGTACTGATACTACACTGTGCACTTCTTGTGCAGATTTCGGAGTTGGTCCCAATGACGTACTATAAACTTGCTCGGATTTCAGTTACCCACAGGAGACTTGAGGTATAACTGCATAACGTCCGCAGTTCTGAAGTCCCCGTCTACTTTATTTTAGATGTGTATTTTCTTCTAGACAACTTTATTTTATTCAGACCCTTATTGTATTATTCTAGAAGTTTGTGCACTTGTGACTCCAGTTCTGGGATGGTATTTAGACATCGCGATTAATATGGATTATTCACTATTATTTTAGACTTTATTTATGCATTTGTTTCTTTGTTATTAATTAATTTAAAACTTTGTTAAAATGGCTAATTATATTCTAACGTTGGCTTGCCTAGCAAGTTAAATTTTAGGCGCCATCACGGTCCCGAAGGTGGGAATTTCGGATCGTGACACTAACGATTTTATCTTAATTTTACTCTTCCAAGATACTTAGAGATAAGATCTAACACTTCTTTGGTTCACTTTTACTTGTCCATTATATTAAAAATATATTTCACTTTTAATTATTCATTTTATCAAATCGAGAGAAAATACTTTTTTTTTATTTTACCTTTATCATTAACTACTCATGCCTCAAATTAATTTTCAAGACTTTTTGAAATGTCATCATTATTATGGGGTTATATGATAAAATACATACAATAATTATTATTTCTTAAGGGTCGTGCAAAGTCTATTGTTGACGAGTAAAAGTGAATTGAGGGAGTAACCTACAAATGGTTACATGATCGATCGATTTATTCCTAAGCTAAAATATTAAAACAAATCAATTAATTGTTCCATGATTTTTTATTGTTTAACCATTACCCAACTCAAGTTACCTCCGAGCCGAGTTTAAGTAATTAATGCCTCATATTTATTTATTTTTTAAAAAAAAATCGAATTTGAATACATATTTGAATATCAAGATGTGTATTAAGATTAAGATATTTGGATCTGAATATACATATGAATATTAAGATGTGTATCAAGATCCGAATACTAAATGATTAAGAGTGTTTGTTTTTTTACCATCTGAATGTATAAAATTTATCTTTACTTAAAAATTAATAAACATAAAATTCAAATAAAATACTAATTAATCTAATATTCTATCAATAATATATATTTTAAAATATGGTAGTTAGTGATGGTGATGGCAAACAGCGGTGCTTGTGAATGCCGACCAGAGGCGGTGGTTGATGGTGGTTTTGGTTGATGGTGGTAGTTATGGATATTAGCTCGTGGTGATTGGTAGCAATGATAATTATGGTTTAGGATGCTGGGTGGTGGTTGGAGATAGGTAATAATGGTGGGTGGTGATGGTGGTGATGCTTGTGGCTGTGACCTAGGAAGGTGATGGTGGATGGCGGTAGTTTATAATGGTGGGCGGTGTCGACTATGATTGTTGATAGTGATGGGGTGGTTGGTTGTGGTAGTTGAGGTGGGTGAGTGGGTGATTATGGTTGAGTATGATGATGGTGAGGGTGGTGATAGTGGTGGCAACTATGGTTAAGGATGATTGCGGCAGTAGTAGTTGAGTATGGTGGTGGTAGTGGTAGTTGATAATGGTAGGCGGTGACGGAAATTAGTAATGAATGTGGATGCTAGCATCTTAATGAAATAAAGTATATGTTATAGATCTTAATCATACTAACCTATTCAGACACATTAAGTAGTTGTAAAATTAAAAAAATAAAGACACTTAATGATTAAGATCTAAATGTATGGGTGTTAAGGGGTCGGGTCGGGCTGGGCTAGAGGAACTCGGTACCGATCCAAATATCGATTATAATTTACCGAGTTTACCAGTTCTAGGCTTAGTCGGTGCTAAATGGAACCGTAACAATTTCGGGCCTAATGGGTCGGGCCGGGCCGATCTTAGTTAAAATAAAAAAAGTATTGTAAGACATAAAATTAAACTTTAAACTTTAAACTAATTTGAAAGTTGAATTTGAAAATTTAAAAATTTTAATTAAGTGGTTACATAGAATTATTTAATAAGACCGATATGTAAGGATTAAACTTCAAAAACTTTCATTTCATATTTTTATTGCATAATATTACTTTAAATTAACTTGTCTAATAAACTGACACATTAAGCTTAAATAAGTATAATTAATTAAAAATAACACAAATTATCTCAAATTAAATTAAATACAAATTTCTAGAGGACGCTCAAGACAACCCTTGATATGGCTCCTTAAACCAGTTGTGCCCTCCCGCTTTCGACGAACATTAAAGACTCGACCACAATTCTTGCACTCTACTTTGCGAACTTTTTCATTTTCTTCTACCACCTCAAAGTGCTCCCAAACATGTGAGCGCACTCTAGGAGCACGGGGCATGATTTAACTTGAACCTAACAAAAATGGTAACCACACTTTACTTGATAATTGTAATTTTATAGTGGCTACCGTAAATAATTGATAAAACTTGAAATATTAATTAATTGAGAACTTGAGAGAATTAAACAATTCAATACTCAAGAGGAAAATTGAGAGAAGTAGAGAAGAAGAAGAGAACAAGTTGTGAGAAAAAAATGAAGAAGATGTGGGCTATTTATAGTTTTTAAAAAGCTAAAAATATAATTTATAAGTGAAACTAAACAGCTAACTGCATTAGATACTGAATAACCAATAATAATGCCGCTCGGCATATACAATAACCAAACACTAGACGTATAGTTTTCCAAAATCCGAAACATCATGAATCACAAACTACAGAAGAAAACCTAGTACCTCTATACATCAGAGTCTAATAAAAAAAATACAGAAGATAATGGACATGGGGAAGAGTAGAAAGGAACTCCGAGGTCTTCGGATGCGGCAGATATACCTTGAAGTCTCCAAAGCTGTCTCGACTCACTGATAATGCGGCTGGTAAGAAGTACCTGGATCTGCACACGAAAAGCATATGCAGAAGAGTAGCATGAGTACACCACAATGGTACCCAGTAAGTGCCAAGCCTAACCTCGGTCGAGTAGTGACGAGGTCAGGTCAGGTTCACTGGTAAATACTAAATAAGGCAGGAGAATATACAGTATAATAAGAGACTAGAATTTAATAAAAGGAAATACAGCAAGGAAGCAGTACAACACACAGGGGTAAACAACAGGGAATCTCCCGAGATACCGTCTCGTAGTCCCAAAATAAATATGCAGGGAGAACTCCCGAGATACCGCATGTTGATACCCAATTTTTTCCTCATATTTTATAAAAATGCATATATACTTTCAAAATGGAATATTTGAATCATCATTTAGTTTACAAACCTATACAAGCATTTTCTATAATTTTCTATAATTTTCTATAATTTTTAAAGCTCTAAATCAATTTCTTTCTAGATTTTTATTATATAAATATCTAATAATTATCCTTTAAATTATTTTGTGATGACTTAATCATCCAAACTTATTATTTACACCAACATTTATGTTTTATAATATTTACTTCATTTTTATATAATTGCATTTGCATTTTTAGGCTAATTGTATATTTTTGCAATAATAGCCTATATTCATGTATAATTACATTATTTGTGCCAAAATAGCTTTTTATATTTTTATAATGATAAGTTATTATTTTCAATCATTTTAGTGCATAAATAATAGTTTTTGTTATTTATTAATTACTTTTATAAATTAGTTTTGATAAATTTTGGGTATTTAAGCAACAACCCAATTTTTAAACCAATTTCGGTCCAAATGAATGGCCCAAACACTCAGATACCCAGCCCAATTACCCCAGTCCAAAGCCAAACAACCCCTTAACCCAAAAATCCGATCGGTACCCGTTAATCAACCCGCCCCGTTCAAATTGTTAATCTTGACAGTTGATCTTGCAAGATCAACGACCCTCATTCATTCTCACCTTTTAAATTAACCTCGCCCAAACCCTAACCCTTATTTCGCCCATCCACCGCCCCAAATCCTCTCGAACCTTCTCCTCTCTCCATATAAACCCTAGCCGCCCCCTCAAATCTCTCCAAATTCGTCTCAACCATGGATTCTCTCCATGATTTCCTTACCTTTTGTGTGTTATCTCATTACTTTCTACAAAACTATGGTATCACCTAGTACTTGCCTAAACATGGCAAGTGCTATCTCTCAGAATCCGACCATTCGACTTTAATCGCTTGAATCTGGACAGTATTTAGTCCACATACATCATGACCATGCCTATATGGGTCCGATTAGCCAAGATTTTCGGCCAATCTTTGATTTCTGTCAATTAGGGTTTACCTATTTTTTTCCTAATCCAATTCTTATTGATTATGCATGTTTATACTTCCTTATTTATGTTTGAATTTACAGTTTTCTTTGTTTACTGGTTCGATTTCTGTCACTATATAAACCCCTCCCCATCCCCCTTTGAAGCAAACTGGAATCGATATACTTTCACTAAAAATTGGAGCTTTATTCTGTGATTCCCTCATTCTCTTGTTCTGTACTTCATTTTGGCCTACTGAAAGCCAAGGCCACTGAGATTCTGTTATTCGAACTTTCCCTTGGTGCGAGCATTGCCCGGAGTTCTTTTGAAGCTCTTGGGAGCTTTGACGCATTGAGATTCTGGGTTCTTGTGGAATTTTTATTCTTTGTTGTTATCCGTTTAATTTGTAAGTCATTTGATCTTTTGCAATTTCATTTTTTATGTGCCTCTAATTTGCATGTGCTCTCGCTTCTGAAATCTATGGCTTAATATGTTTTCTGGGCTACTTTTATGCATAACTCTGTTAGCTTTACACTCGTTTTAAATCTCTCTAGCATATAACTCCTCCTAATGCTGCTAGTTCTGAGATTGTCTATGTCTAACTTGGATAATCTGAACCCTCCTAAGCTCGTTTAGCTAGTGTATTGGTGTCTAAATATTCATGAATATGCTTACCTACTTTGTCCCGAATCTCTGTAATGAATGCCTCACATCTGTAATAACCTGTGTCAAGACCTTCACTGTTAACTATGACTTGTTTCTCTGCTATTGTGTCACCCACCATGCTCACTTGATCTCATAACCCTTTAATAACGGCTTTAAATTATAGAACAATTATCTCAACTTGTTTTCCCTACCATGTTTGAACTGTTTTAAGATGAATCCCTGGCATAACTTAGACCCTCCCTAGTTAATTAGTCTATTGGTCAATACTTGAATGCCTACATTTGCCATTTGACATGAGTTTATTTTCACTATGTTCTGAACCTCTACAATGATTATCTTGCATATGTTTTGTGTTCTAATCTGTGTTAAGATTTTTTCTATCAACTATGACCTTGCTTCCCTGCTAATATGTCCCCCTAGCATGTCTTTGGCTCACTTAATTCCTTGTTCCTTCAGTGATTACTTGACTTGTCACAATATGTGTTCTCTATCATGTCTGGATGTTGTCTTGTTCCCTTATGAGAGTTAACATGTCTGTCCTATGACACTAGGATGTATACTTATCATAATTTGGACCTTTTAGGTTTCGATTTGTTAGTATTATGCACTTGTGAATGATAATCTTTGTCAATCTTGCAAACTTATTTTTTCCCCAACTCTTTCAATATGTGGCCGTCTATGTGTTATTTTACTAAGTGTTGAACCTGCTTCTAATTCTATGCTGAACCTACATTTAATTTTTTTGACCTGTTTGATTAGTTGCTTTGTGTTCTCATCCTTTCTATGTCTACTTTAAGTTATAAGTGTATTCCCTCAATTCATGTGCCTCAACCATTGTCCACTCTCCCTTATTTGTTATCTATGCTATCTTTAACCTCTCATTCTTAGCCGGCTGAAAGCCAAGGCTACCAAGGCTCTTACTACTGACCTCCCTAGTGTGAGCATGGCTCGGGGTCCATTGAGGTCCTTGTGAACTCTGATACACTAGGTCTTGGTCCTAGTCATTCTCTCAACCTCCAAAACTGCCCTTAATACTCTACCTCCTGTCATGTACTGTATATCTATATTGGTTGTTCGAAGTAGTGCAACACTTGTGTTGTGGCTTATTGAATTGGTATGTGCTCCTCTATGGATCCCTGAGTCGTGTATTGAATGTGGCTCTTTGTTGAAGGCTTGGGTGTGCTATGTAAGAGATATTGAAGGACCAGTAAAGGTGGGTATTTAGTTATTTTATTTGGGCCTGTTGTGGGCCTATTGTTACTGTTATGTAACACTGTTACTTTTACTCATTGTTGGGCCTGTAATAATCTTTGTATAAACGATTAGGATTGTTAGTAAAAGGGAATGGGGTAGATTTTAATATTTACATGCAATGGGTAGATAACATGCCTATAGGACTTGGTAATATGTTTGCTATATGTGTTGTTCGATTACATGAGCATTGTAGAGATCATGACATTAGGGGAGCACAGACACATTACTTGTTTATTATTAATCATGAGTTCAAATGCTATGTCTATTGCTACGTGTTTATAAACAACATGCTTATAGGGAGTAAGCACCCCTTCAACTTGCATGATTACTTTCAAATATACTAGAAACCTGCCTATAGGAATAGATGATTTTTTCTTCAATTCGCTTAAGTTATTCACTAGAAATTATGCCTATAGGATTTTTGATCACTTCATTCGTTATGATATTGCACTGATCACTAGAAATCCTATTTATAGGACTAAGTATAAATGAAACGAGTTCTAATCATCAATCGTAGAGATCCTGCCTATAGGAAATAATTGCTCGTTAATTGGTTAATGATAAACCATTCAAACACTGCTTCATACACGTCATATGAATAATTCAGGGACTCTTTCCCTAGCAGATTCTATTGTACCCAACTGCGTAAATCACTTAGGCATCGCACACATAGGATTGGAAACTTAAAACTCTCAACAACTAGCTTATGATACCCTAACGATTCTGTCTATAAGCTATATCCTGCATCTGAAATCACTTGCATACGTTGATCACCTAGAAAGCATGTCTATAGGTTTCTGCAGATTCCTGATCGACATATGTGTTTGCGTGCATTTGTTGCTTAAGTCTGGAGGAAAACTTGAGCCTTGACTGCCTATCTGTGAAGTATAATATGTGTTGTATGTCGCCTAGTTTTATCATTTTGAGCAGCCTAAGTTTAAGTTTGGAACCACCCTAAATAGAGGTCCAATACCTCCTAGACCATAGGTATGGTACGGGTAATGCACGTATAGGGTACGCCTATAATTGAATTAGAACGCTTTTAGTAACAACTTTAACATAGTAATCGGGTAGCAGGAGATGATAGTCTGTGCCCGCTGAATAATATGAGTAAACCCCAACATAAGGGAGTTACAAAATATTATTTATGTTGTACGGGGTGATCCTTTAGGCTAAAATTGTGGATCTCCTAGCTTAATCGTAATCCACATAATCTTAAGTTCAGCCGGGATCCACGATTGTGGACCTCGAGGAGTGCCTAACACCTTATCTTTGAGGTAACTTGAGCCCTTACCCGATCTTTGGTGACGTAAACTAGTCAAACAGAATTATCTGCATAATAGGTGTCCTAACGCACCTTAAAAACCGTTAGGTGGCGACTCTCCTCTTTTAATACTTCCTAAAAAAGAGTGGTCACATGTCGAAGCCCGATCTCGTGAGAGAAAAAGCGTGGCGCGACAGCATGGCGACTCTGATGGGGATACTTAGGTTCTTACCATAATGAACTTGGCTTATATGGATTAGTTTTCTTTGTTATAAAATGCATTTTCCTTTTCCATCTTTATTTGCTAATTTTTTTCCCGTTCTCCTTTACTTGTTTAAACTTGTTATAACATGCACATCCCTTCCCTTCTGCACCTTTGTTTTCTTAAATTTGTTACGACATGCATGCCTCTTTCCCTATTCGCCCTTATTTGCTCTAACTGCTCTTCATTTGTTTAAAAACTACTATATTGTTTGCTTTATTACATTCTCGCATATATTCCACGGACTAACTTCTTCCTTTGTCTCTCTTTTATGTTTTACCTTAATACTGTATTTACCGCTTTTTATATATTTACCATGCAAATACTTGGCAATGTATTATTATCTTTGCACAAAGCATGCTCCATATCATATTCCACTCGTGCCCAACTAATACCATAGTGGCACTTGATGAGTGTCCGCGCTCTTCCAAAAATTACCCTTTTAATTTGGAAAGGCTTATTTGCGGTAAAACTAGTCGATCAGTGGTGCAGTCGACGGTTCCGTGCCTTTTTCCTCTTAAGTTGTCCACTTGAGGGTACCAGTCTAGACCCTTCTAGAAACCTCACTCCAATATTAAATGTGCATGCATCAAACCTAGTATGGGTTAGAACGATGTCCACGTGACAATCCACTAAGATAAGCCTTGTCAAAAGTCCGGCGGGATTTCCATAATCCCAATGGACACCATCACGTTATGTGCATTACTTGGAGAAAACACGCCGGTATGTTGATCATTAATGTGTAAATAGTCAGACCCGAAGGGGGAGAGGGCTAACTCTATTTGTTTTGCAGAAAATGAGGCACGAAGTTCCCTGGTTCGGCATGGTTCAAAACATCCCACCTTTGCTGCTTGATTGGTAGAAGAACTTCTCACCTAGTGACCAGAATCATGTGAAAAGGGTCCTCAGATATATACCTTCCTTATTTGACATTCGTCCAAATAGCGCATTGATCGAGGCCGCCACTATGTTTTGGGATGAGAAAAGAGTTGTCTTTCGCTTTGGTAATGTAGAGATGACCCCTCTCTTAGAGGAAATAGGAGGCTTCGCTAGGCTGCCATGGGATAGTCCGGGTTTATTAGTACCAAAAAATCGCACTCCCCGCGGTTTTTTGAAAATGATGGGTTTCAAGAAAAATGATGACTTACTTAGTGTAAAGGAGTCATACATACCATTTGAATTCCTTTATGAACTTTATGGGTATAGAAAGTCATATTTCCTTCACCATGATGAACTTGCCATTACTTCTTTGGGTTGGACACACCGCCGAGTATTTGTGTTCATTGTCTGTTTCTTGAGGTTGCTGATATTTCCAATGAAAGGGGGATCCACACTTGCTTAGCCATGGTCGCTAGGACTCTAGTGGAAGGAATTGAGGGACAAACTTACATTATCGTCCCCATGATCTTGGCTGAAATGTATCGCGCTCTAGATCGATGCAAGCAGGGGTATGGACACTTTGAGGGCTGTAATCTATTGCTGCAGGTTTGGTTATTAGAACATTTCCAGAGATATGAATATCGTCAGGAACTTTTGCGATGACCATTGAATGACTACATAGCCTACCATCATCCAAAAAGAATGACATTTATCCCAGATAGGTTTGCGCAACCTGGAAATGATGTGAGCTAGGTACGTTTCTTCAGCAATTTGACTAACGAAAGGGTACATTGGATGTTTGAATGGTTCCCTAGCGGCGAGTTCATCATCAGGTCAAGAGAAACTACTCATCTAGTGTTGATCGGGTTAAGAGGGATATATCCTTATACTCCTATAAGGGTAATGAGGCAAGCGGGAATAAAACGGGTTATACCTCAGGTTTCCAACATGATCCAATACAAAGCAGATTTTAAAGGGAACATCATTCCGTTCAAGTTCGAGACGCAGCATATGTGGAATCAAAAGGTCATTGTGGAGAAAGATACTATCGAGCCAGACAAGTATCATGTCGGCCATGTGTACTTCTACCCATCATGGTTGGTAGATGATATAGCGGGAGATGTCAAGCGAGGGATCAATCTGAAAAATAGAGTTATAAACGATGCTACTGAAGCACAAGTCAAGTATAGGATGCTGCGCAAAAGGGTTTTCGAGTCTGAAGCTAGACATTTGGAACAACACAAAGTGGATATGGAGGCCATCAGTGAATGGAAAGAAATTGCTACTAAATCAATAAAAATATTGGAATATTTGGAGCAAGGGTTAATGGAACTTGAAGGGAAGGTGAGGAAGAGGCTCTCGGACTGTCAGAATACGGAAGGCAATGAGGGAGGGCACCTAGCAAGGGCTTACCTACTATTGGACATGCGCGACATGTGGAACTTGATTGATGGATCCAAGAAGGCCAGGCATGGAGAAGGTCCTTCTGGGACCAAGTAGATTAGGAAATGATGTTCTTTACTGCTTTTAGCTTAGTTTTTTATTTCGAATGTAATAAGGCAAATGCCATTAGTAATGTTCTTATTATTGTCATCTTAGTATGGATCTGAGTCATTTTCGCATTAATGAAATGACACAATTATTGGCATCAATTTTCTCCAAGTCTATGTGTTGTATAGGCCTACCTCAGGCCAACGAGGTCCCCCAAATTAGGACGCGAATTTATTTACTGATTCTGCAACACATGTTCAATATTGCAAGCATTCTTTCAATATCCCTCACTGACTTAGTTACCTTTTTTGTTTTTCTTTTCTTTTGTTTATTCCCATTCCCCAAATATTGGTACGTGCATACTGGCATCATCCGCATATCATACTAGATCCAGAGGTCCTCCACCTCCTCTTCCACCAAGTGATCCTAAAGGCAAAATCAAAGGGAAAGAAAAAAAGGACAATTTAAGCAGTATCAGAAAGGACAATGCAAAGAACGTTGAAACCTCGGACGGTCGGAATACTCCAGCACAAAACGAATTGGTCCTAAGTCTAGAATAGAAAATATTGGAGCTACAAGGGGAACTTGAGCAGGTTTGGAACTTGGAAAACCTTTCTCTCACCCTAAACGTCCCCGACCTTAACCAACAAAACACAAATGCCCAAAACCTGGTACCTCCCCAAAACACACAAAATCTGCCAATCCTCCTGCACCACATCAATACGCCACACCTCCTCAGAACCACAAACCTCTACCGATACCTACTCATCAACAACACCATCACCACCCAACTCAATACCCACAAACAACCGCATACCACACCCCTCAGAATGTACCACAACCTACTCCTAACCCGCAAAACTCAACCAATGACCACCATTATGCCCAGATTCCCGGAGTCCACCAAAGCAATTCAATATATGTGGAAACCTTACCCTACACCCCACAACAAACCCTATACATACCCGAATACGCCGAGAAGGACCTGTTCAATAAGAACATGGTGGAGGAACTCAAGAAACTTACTGGCAGAGTTCAAAGTATCGAAGGGGGTAAAGGCATTGAGGGTTTGAATTATGAAGATTTGTGTATTCAGCCAGATGTAGAACTGTCAGAGGGTTACAAATCTCCTAAGTTCAAAACGTCCGACGGAACTGGTGATCCGAAGGTGCATTTGAGAATGTATTGTGACAAGCTTGTAGGGGTTGGCAAGGATGAAAGAATCCGCATGAAGTTGTTCATGAGAAGCCTCACCGGAGACGCCCTGTCTTGGTACATCAGTCAGAACCCAAAGAAATGGGTTAATTGGGTGAGCATGGCATCAAATTTCATGGATCGGCTCAGGTTTAACATAGAAAATGCACCAGACGTTTTCTACATTCAAAATCTCAAGAAGAGGCCAACGGAAACTTTTCGCGAGTATGCTACTCGGTGGAGGTCTGAAACCGCAAAAGTAAGGCCAGCACTGTAAGAAGAACAGATGAATAAATTCTTCGTCAGAGCTCAAGATCAGCAATACTATGAAAGACTGATGGTTATTGAAAATAATAAATTTTCTGACATCATCAAATTGGGAGAGAGAATAGAGGAAGGGATCAAAAGCGGAATGGTGACAAATTTTGAAGCACTTTAAGCCATAAATAAAGCCTTACAGTCAGGACGTATCTCCACGAAGAAGGAAGTAGGTGCGATGATGGTAGCCCAAGGTCCAAAGTCTCCTCTTACATACCAAACACCTCCACCCACATATCAGCCTTCACCTCCCAGATACCAATAACCTACCGCCACTTACCATACTTATAACACCCAACCAGCATACTACCACTCACCACCAGCCCACCAAAACTACCAAAAACCTAGATCAAATTTCGACCGCAGACCACCCAGACAATACATCCCAATTGCTAAACCTATCGACTAGTTGTATGATAGACTAAAGGTTACCGATTATATCACTCCCATTCCCGTTGTTGCTATGGAAAACTCTTCCCACTGGATTAACCCAAATAAGACATATGCCTATCACTCAGTCATGAAAGGGCATACTATTGATGAGTGTCGTACTTTGAAGGATAAGATTTAGACATTAATTGACACCAAAGTCATACAGGCAAAGGAGGCTGCACCCAATGTCCGTAACAATCCTCTCCCAGATCACAGAGGTGGAGGAGTAAACGTGATAGAGACCGATGAAGAATGGGACTTAGAGGGGTCTAATGGACTCATTCGAGAAGGGGATAATTCTGAAACATCTCTAGTCACTCTCACACCTATCATGGTACAGACTCAGGCACCAATTGAAGTTGAGGTAGATGCACCAACTCTGTTTGAGGTTGAAGTAACAATGCCCTTCACTGTGATGGTAGCACCTACGTCGTCTTATAAGTCTAATGCTATACCATGGGATTATGTTGCGGAAGCAAGAAGGAAAGGAAAGGCAAAAATGGAAGAAACAGGTGCAGCGCAAGGCATGACAAGAACTAGTAGGGTTTATACACCCGAGCATTTGGGAGTAACAAGCAAAGAAGTTGCATCTAAAGCGCATGTCATTGAGACTGACCCAGATGATGTTTGGAGAAAGGTGCATGCAAGAGAGTATTCTGTGGTTGATCATCTGAACACAACCCCTGCTCAAATATCCATTTTATCACTACTGCAAAACTCTAAGGCATATAAGAATTCCCTGATGAAGGTATTGAATGAAGCCTATATACCCAACAACATCACCAGTGGAGAGATGGCCAACATGGTAGGGCAAGTATTGGAAAGCCACAAGATCACTTTTCATGAAGACGAGCTGCCACTAGAAGGATAGAGTCACAACAGGGCATTGCATATCACTGTGCAGTTTGAGGATAAGTTCATTGCTAGAGTCCTGATAGATGGGGGTTCGAGTCTCAACATATGTCCACTAACTACTCTGAAAAGATTGGGTAAAGGCTTGCACAAGATACAAGCAGGAAGTATGAATGTGAAAGCATTTGATGGGTCTCAAAGGGCCACAATTGGGGAGACCAACCTCAGCCTACATATGGGCCTAACCTGGTTTGATGTTGAGTTTCAAGTGTTGGACATATCTGCTAACTACAACCTATTATTGGGACGACCTTGGATACATGTCGTTGGGGCCGTAGCTTCTACTCTACATCAGGTTGTGAAGTTTGAGTGGAACCATCAGGAAGTGATCATCCATGGGGACGGAAGTAATCCCATTTACACCAATCAAAATGTTTCGGTCATCGAGAATAGAAAGAAGTTGGGTGGAGAAACATACCATTGCATCGAGCGCGTCAACACAATTGAAAAGGACAAATGGTGGAGCAGTAAGATAGAAGGCATATTGGCATGGACAGGGTATGAACCTGGAAAGGGTCTCGGTAAGAATCTCCAAGGGATCACCAAACCGATACAACTAAAGCGTCACGGCACAACTTTTGGACTTGGGTACTAATACACCTGGTACGAGTATCAGAATTGGTCGCCACCATGGCGTGGTCCTTCTTACCCTCTAGAGAAACCAATACCACATTTGAGCTAGTCATTTCATCAAGCTAACATGATGTAGGAGTTCGAAGAAGATGAAGTTCTAGATGGCATAAGGAATCTATTTCTCGATAATGAAGACATGGATTGCAGTGCGATAGTTGAGGAGGAGGAGGAGGAGGAAGGCCTTATTATTCAGACCGTGGAGAAGGGAGTTGTTCTCAATAACTGGACTGTTGCACCATCAAGGGCCCGTCGAGTTCCTGGGTAGCTTGGCAATTAGCACCATTTATTTTGAAAGCAATTTTATGAGCATCTAAGACATTTTCAGCATTTTGTTTTAAGCATATTTTGTTTTGAAATAATTGCTCGAATCATCGAGCCGTACTTGTTTGACGTTTTCAAGATTTATCTAGTGCATTGTTATTTTAGTATTTATTATTATTCTTTAAATTTTTTCTCTACAATATTATAATTACCTATCCCGATGAACTTATGACAGTGACATGTAATGAGACAATGCAACATAAGGATAATGATTCAGAGGATTTGGAAGAGGATATAATAACCGAGGAAATTATCAGAGAAGTAGAAAACTTTGAAAATAAGCCTAGGTCCAATTTGGATGAGACCCAAACAGTTAATTTGGGAGACTCTGAAACAGTCAAGGAAACACGTGTAAGCACTCACCTATCATCTTCAGAGAAGGAAGAGTACGTCCGGTTCTTGAAGGAGTATGAGGATATTTTTGCATGGTCCTATGATGATATGACCAGTTTGAGCACGTCCATAGTAGCTCATAAACCACCTACCAACCCTATGTATCCACCTATAAAGCAAAAGCTCAGAAAGTTCAAGCTGGATATGAGTCTGAAAATAAAGAAGGAAGTCACCAAGCAGATCAAAGCCAAGGTTCTCAGAGTGGTTGAATATCCGACCTGGTTGGCTAACAGTGTGCCAGTTCCAAATAAATATGGGAAATTCAGAGTGTGTGTCGACTATCGGGACTTAAATAGAGCAAGTCCCAAAGATGATTTCTTGTTGCCCAATATACACATACTGATCGACAATTATGCCAAGCATGAACTCCAATCTTTTGTGGATTGCTTCGCGGGATATCATCAGATCTGGATGGATGAAGAAGATGCCGAAAAGACAACTTTTATTATAGAGTGGGGAGTATATTTTTACAAAATGATGTTGTTTGGCCTAAAAAATGCTGGAGCCATCTATATGAGGGCCATGGCAACCATTTTCCACGACATGATACACAAGGAGATAAAGGTGTACGTGCATGATGTCATCATCAAATCTAAGAGAAGCACAGATCATATGGCAGATTTGAGGAAATTCTTTGATCGACTTCGAAGATACAACCTGAAACTAAATCCCACAAAATATGCCTTTGGAGTCCCTGTCGGAAAGTTGTTAGGATTCATCGTCAGGCGCTGTGGAATTGAGCTAGACCCGTCAAAGGTCAAGGCTATCCAAGATTTGCCACCTCCGAAGAACAAGAAAGATGTGATGAGTTTCTTGGGGTGTCTCAATTACATCAGCCGTTTCATAGCACAATCAACTGTGATCTGTGAACCGATTTTCAAAATGTTAAAGAAAGACGTTGCAACAAGTTGGACCAAAGAATGCAAGAAAGCCTTTGACAAGATCAAGGAATATTTATCCAAACCATATGTTCTGGTCCCACCGGAACCTGGTAGACCTCTGCTACTCTATTTGTCCGTACTAGATAGGGATTTTGGTTGTGTCTTGGGACAACAGGACGAGACGGGAATAAAGGAACATTCCATATACTATCTAAGTAAGAAGTTCACACCCTACGAAGCACGATATTCTTTGCTGGAGTGCACCTGTTGTGCTTTGACGTGGATATATCAGAAGTTAAGGCACTACTTCTGTGCCTACACCATATATCTCATATCAATAATGGATCCGTTAAAATACATCTTCCAAAAAGTCATGCCTACGGGAAAGTTGGCAAAATGACAGATACTACTGAGTGAGTTCGACATCATCTATGTAACTTAGAAAGCGTTTAAGGGATATGCATTTGCAGATCACTTGGCAGAAAATCATGTGGGTGGAGAATACGAACCACTAAAAACGTATTTTCCCGATGAAGAGGTATCATTCGTAGGAGAAGAAATCACCGAAACCTATGACGGTTGGAGAATGCTCTTCGATGGAGCTGCAAACTTCAAAGGAGTAGGTATTGGAGTAGTTTTAGTGTCAGAAACAAGTCAACACTATCCAGTATCCGCAAAGTTCAGGTTTCCATGTACCAATAATATGGCAGAATATGAGGCCTACATCTTGGGGCTCAAATTGACCATTGACATGAACGTTTAGGAATTGCTAGTAATTGGAGATTCAGACCTTTTAGTACATCAGGTTATAGGAGAATGGGCTACAAAGAATACAAAAATATTTTCATATTTGTACTACGTACAAGAGTTGATGAAGAGATTCACAAAAATATAGTTCAAACATGTTTCGAGAATCCAGAATGAGTTCGCAGATGTGTTGGCCACTCTATCTTCCATGATACAACACCCAAACAAGAATTTCAACAATCCTATTCCAGTAGAGATCCATAATCAACCAGCTTATTATGCTCATGTTGAAGAAAAAATCGATGGGAATCCATGGTTTCATGACATCAAAGAATACTTGGCAAAAGATAGTATCTGGAGCACGCAAATCATACTCAGAAACACACACTCCGAAGATTGTCCAACCATTTCTTCCAAAGTGGGGGAATTCTGTACAGAAGGACTCCAGATCTAGGATTATTACGGTGTGTCGACGCCAAGGAAGCATCCGAATTGCTCGAAGAGATACATGCCCGAACATGCGGACCACACATGAATGACTTTGTTTTAGCTAAGAAGATATTAAGAGCAGGATATTTCTGGATGACTATGGAAACAGACTGCATCAGATATGTCCAAAAGTGTCATCAATGCCAAGTACATGCGGATATGATACGAGTTACACCCAATGAACTCAATGCAACAAGTTCACCTTGGCCTTTCTCCGCTTGGGGGATGGTTGTCATCGGTCCAATCGAACCCTCCGCTTCAAATGGGCACATGTTCATTCTAGTAGACATAAACTATTTCACAAAATAGGTTAAAGCTGCATCTTACAAGGCTGTAACTAAACAGTACCACAGAAATAACGGAGTCACAGTTCATATGGTGCACGCCCACATGCCCGTCACCTAGCATGTGCGTCACCTCAACACCAAACACATAACACGTATAGTCAGGGTTCATACCCTCAGCTCCAAGATTAGAAGAGTTACTTACCTCGAACAAGATGAATCCAAATACCGAGCAAGCCTGGTGATACTACAAAAATTCCATCCCGCAAATTTCCAACCTCCGAATGGCTCGAAACTAACCAAAAATAACTCAAGTACATCAAACAATGCTAAAGGAACCAATCCCGACCGAAAAAGATCAAATCTTGAATCAAAAGCCCAAAACCGACCAAAAGCCCTATCCGGGCACGTACCTCAAAACCCGACAAAATCTAACAACCCATTCAATTACGAGTCCAACCATACTAGTTTCACCCAAATCCGACTCCAAATCGATGTTCAACACTCAAAAATTCACATTATAAAACTTTAGGCCAAAACCCCCAATTTCCTCTTTGAAAATCATCAACCAAAAGCTAGAACTGAAGGTAGATTCATGAAATATAACCAAAACCGAGTAGAGAACACTTACCCCAATTCATATGGAGAAATGTGCTTCAAGAATCGCCTCAATCTGAGCTCCATAGATCCAAAAATGCAAAAATGGTCAAAACCCCCGAAATAGAGTACTTTATACTTCTGCCCAGGCATCCTCTTACGTGAACGCGTGAAGTTCATCGCGTTCGCGATGAACAAAAATACACTGCCACCAAAAGCACTACGCATGCACGATACACCCCACGTGAACGCGATGACCATTGGTGCAAAGCTTCGCGAACGTGACTCACCTTTCGCGATCATGTTGAAGAATTCTCCAACTCCCAGTTGCCAAACCTCAACACTACGTGAACGCATAGGAATGGATGTAGACAAAAATTTTAAACCTGGTGCGAACACGACCTTAGAAGCACAGACACAAAGAACAAATAGCTCCACTGACCAAACACCTTTCGCGATCGCGGCTACACCTTCGCGGACGCGAAGAACGCTAGAAGCAACATGTAACAGCAGAAAAACCAGCGATGCAAACCCATTTGAAATGAACCGAACTACGTCCGAAATTCAACCGAGCCTCTCGGGACCCGTCCGAACATATCAACAAGTTCCATAACACAATACAGACCTACTCGAGGCCTAAAAACACATAACAACCTCAAAACGATGAATCACACCTCAAATCAAAATCTATGAACTTTGAACTTTTCAACTTCAATAACTCATGCCGAAACATAGAAAATCAACCCGGAATGAACCCAAATTTTGCACACAAGTTCCAAATGACAAAACAAAGCTATTCCAATTTCCGGAATCACAATCCAAATCTGATATCAAACCGTCCACTACCGGTCAAACTTTCCCAAAATCCAACTTCCGCCATTTCAAGTCAAATTCCACTACGGTCCTCCAAATCATAATCTGGACGCGCTCCTAAGTCCAAAATCACCCAACGGACCTACCGGAACCATCAAAACTCCGTTCCAGGTTCAAATTCACAAAAAGTCATACTTGGTCAACTCTCCCAATTTAAAACTTCATCAATGAAATTCATTCTTCTAATTCAATTTCGAATAACCTGAAAACAAAAATTGACGATTCACATAAGTCATAATACATCATACGGAGCTACTCATGCCCGTAAACTACCGAGGGAAGTGCAAATGCTCAAAATGACTAGTTGGGTCGTTACATTCTCCCCCACTTAAACATATGTTCGTCCTCGAACGTGTCTAGAGTTATTCTCAAAGTCATCAAACCGCCATGTAACCTTACCATACATATACCCGGGGGTGATCTCACGTCACCCTATACCATATAGGTATGATAACATAACATAACTGAGATTTCCTTAATTCAACCTAGCCCATAAGCCTTAGAATCCAATTTCCAGCATCCAGAACTTTCTATAAGATCAGAATCTCGCATCAACACTCTGTATAAGTCTGAACAAGCTGTATCAATCCATATTCATAACCCAAGATGTAATCACATGATATACCACATAACTCAAATACTCATAGCAATGATTTCTAATCACAGCAGTTGTCCAAAACAATCCAATTCCGGTAATAAACCTCATGTCAAACCAAACCTCGTCCTAAAACCTTCGTACACTTTCGATAATGAAAGAAATACGCGGAAACTCATAACCATTCATCATACCAACAAGTCATGGAGCTCCCTCTACTTCAACAAGAACTATAGCTAATTCCTAAGCCGACTTCCGATATTATCCTTCCAAATATACCGCAATCAAATCCGATAGCACCCATCCTAGATATGACGACTTGATCTTATCAAATACCAACTACTCTACTGACACGCAACACCAATAATACCCAGAGCCACAAACCCTGTAATCCATGCACCAATAAGCAACAATCCAAATGTACTCAATCATGAAAATGACTCAAACAAGAGAACCGTCCCGCAATCTCAACGGGTACCACCACAACGCAATGCTATGAACCTATCACACACCGTAGAACCATAACACATGAATCTAACACAAAGGATCATATCTCAACATAACTCTACCGCAATGCGCGACCCCATCCCAATAATAGCCCATATGAGATACCTCGAGCCACCATGCTCAAATCAATAACCACGCACAATTCGATATCAAGTACCCAATGTGCATGACCATAACCACAGAGAAGCAAATGACATAATTCCACACAAACCCGAAAGAATATAACCAATGCGCAATCAATCATGCATCACCCAAATACCCATCTCGCGCAAATTCCGCTATAAGGCCCCAATAGAACTGCACCATGTATGCATACAACTAACGAATCACAACCCCTCGTAGCATAGAAGAGTAACTCATAGAACATATCAGAACACGAATAAGCCCAACACCAACCGAATAGAACATCCCTCAACAATAGCAGTACGGAGTCGACCAGTCTGACCCGGTGTAGAATACACATACTTATTGGACTTATCAATGAACCCCAAATCAACTCTAACCACCCACAATAGATAAATAACCCTCCAAAGGTCCACAATGACTGAATCATAACACTTACTATCATCTGGCTAGCTCTGGCCACAACTTCAAAGCCCACAACCACGAAACAATCTGCTCCTGAAAACTCTCGGTTTCCAAATTCATAGAACACACGAATCACCATTTCTGATTCTATATCCACCGCCCAAATGTCTAACACTTCTCTCATACATAATCATCCCATGAGAAATACTTCTAAAATTCTTCTGTGCCACCTAACAAAATTTGAACATCAGCAGTGGATCAACTAGGAGAGTGTCGCAGTACCAGTGAAGTATCCATAGATCAAAACACATTGTCTCTTCTGAAATGTATACTCTCATCTATCCATACCAAATAGTAATATCATTTACCTAGTCATCTGAAACTGTCCATGCTGCCTTAGAATTTTATGATCTTCCCTTCAAAACTGAATTGTGATCTCGCTCATGGAAATCTCAATCCCACACAACATACTGCATATACCATGCCATCATATGAAGAATATGAGAACTTCATAGTTCACTCCGAGTCACAAGCAGCTACATACTCAATTAGTCAAGGACCTTCCATTTGATTTCATCCAGGAGAAAATCAGTATAAACTACATGCTCCTCACGCTAGTAGGAGATATACTCCTCGAACCGTGGTAGAAACCATTGAGAACTCTTCGAAGTCCATTTGCACATAACTAAGATATCAGAGCCGAATCTCTCTAACTCAACCCAGTCACGCAGGTCGCCAAAACGCAAGAGCATTGCCACGAAACACCTGTAGAGACTAGCCACATCATAAGTACCCAAAGAACCGATTATATCCATTACTGTGCTGATCCAACCTACTACCAAGTTGTCCTAACTTTCCAAGTTCTTTCCGAATTGCCTTCAAATTAATAGTTCTCCTTACCATAATACCACGATCCTCAGCCAAAACTCACCATACAAGAGACCCTAGTATAAAACCACAATGCCTTAAAGCCCACAAGCCGTTGACTTCCCTCTTAAGCACCACAACCGAGACACCCACTCTAAAGAGGCCTTATGTGAACCTAAAATTGTTTCCTTCACCTTCTTGATACCGAAATGCATAATCCACAATGATATAAAAATGCCACAAGTCTCGACATCATCCAATGCAAATATCAAATCTTAGCCATATACCAATCCGAAATTCTCAATTGCTACATATAATTCTTGAATCCATTAGAACTATTCTCGAGAGTCATCCACTCTTCTCAAATCTCAATTGCATCGCCCTAAACAGGCCAAACGAATGGTGCCTCATTGGCACGACGACACCCAAAGGAGTAACCCCACCTTAACGCGACCAAGCAAATTCCTACTCCATGCACACTACATCCTTTACGAATAAACACTCAATCATTCCATGATTCCCATATACCTATAGAGTGTAATACAACCCATATCCAGAAATTCCCTTACTCGAGTCATCCTCAATCTCAATCCCTGCAGTCATAACTGATTCACCAGTATACTTTAAATCGAAACCAATACAATACATAATCGTGCAATCAACTCGTCGATAGCAGACTCCCCCACTTGGCTCAAATCCATAGAACAAAATAGTGGATAACATCACGATACCCATACTCTATTACTGCTAAAATCCCGCACTGAAATTCAACTAAATCCTTCATAAGCTCATGTAACACAAACTATATAATACCTCAAATCGTCTGCAAATCTCGCATTCATCCTCGTGATAGTCAGGTCAATTGTTATAATCGATCCAAACTCAAATCTCACAAATATACCCCACTGGTAGAAAAGAAAGCCTCCACACAACATCATAAAAATCACATATCCGTAGATTACCTCGTAGGTTATAACCCACACGTTTAGCCTTAAACTGACATCTCTTTATACCCCTTCACAGCCACTACTACTAAGCAATCACTTAATCTCCCTGAGTCTGATCTAGACAATAAGACATGCGAACCTATTTCGTTCCAACATTAAGCAACAGAAAGAATCCTTCAATGCACTCATACTCGAGACTGTACATCACATCAAAACGAAAATCAAGCACTTAATGGCCCATCCTTTACATTTCAATGAAACACTTCTTGTTGTATTCAAATCATCTTAACACATCCCGCAGTCACATCATACTCATCACAAAGTCATTCTACCACTTATCGGGCCACAAATTCCATTCATAGGAATACTACCGGACGTATAAGTCCAAAAGCACGTGCTCACCCAATCAAAATCTCCGTGCTTAAGCTACAGTCAAAACCTTGCCTCCAGTCCTCTAGATTGTCCCATCACCAAAACGCATAATACACATCTCAAATCTCGTTCATAGAATCATAAGTCGGCGATGCATAGCTGATACCGAGCGCCCATGTGCACATGCGAATGCGTGGAAGGAATTCAAAGAGTTTTGTCTCAAGCTGAATCAATTCTGCATGATAAGGAAAGAAAGATGGGAAGTATATATCCTAAATGCCCTGTATCCTCTCGAAGATAGGTATGGACGTCATCATATCAATCTGCAAGACTCTACTTGTCACGACCCGAAGTTTCCCACCGACGGGACCGTGATGGCGCCTAACATTTCACTTGCTAGGCAAGCCAACGTTAGAGAATCATTAAACCAATTCCTTATTTTCATTCAGTATTAATTACTACCACCCGGAACTGGAGTCACAATTCACGAGCATTCTAGAATTTACGACAAGTAATAGTCTGAAAGAAATACAACTATCTGAATGAAAGAAATAGTAGAATAGAAAAGATAGACGGGGACTTCAAGGTCTGTGAACGCCAACAGATCTACCTTGAGTCTCGGATAGTGGACCAATAGCAAAACTCTCGATCAACCCGAGCTGGTATCAAAACCTGCACAGAAAGTGCAAAGTGCAGTATCAGTACAACCGACCCCATGTACTGGTAAGTGTCGAGCCTAACCTCGACGAAGTAGTGACGAGACTAAGGAAAGGCACCTACAAATCAACATATACAACTTAATAGTATATATACAAATAACAGAAATGAAGAACCAAACAGGAAATGTCAGGAGAGGAACATACTGAGGGGAATAAACGATAAAGAACTACAACAGAGTGATCATCAGAGCAGTCAATATACCATGAATCAACAGGAATAGTAAATACAGTAAGGAAAAATACACGGCATCACCCTTCGTGCTTTTACTCTCAATCTCACCATAAAATAAATAGAAACGGCATGGCATCACCCTTCGTGCATTAACACTCACAATATGGCACGGCATCACCCTTCGTGCATTAACACTCACAATATGACACAGCATCACCCTTCATGCATTAACACTCACAATATGGCACGGCATCACCCTTCGTGCATTAACACTCACAATATGGCACGGCATCACCCTTCGTTCATTAACACTCTCCCTTACCGTAATACAATGCATAAATATCAACAGGGAGATAGAATAACAAGTACAAACCTTACCTCAACATTTGCTTCCATAACATCAATCTCAACTTTGAAATAAAAACTCAATTATCACCAGAAAATCCGTAAATATGATAATAATGATAAATTAAACAACACTGGTATAACACATCGCAATTAGGATAGGAATGAGACAATATAAGTAAAATTGAGAAACATGGAAAATAGGTAAATTTGGCGGCGCATAAGTACTTGTCACCATACATATACGTCGCTCACATGAATTTCACTTAGCAAGTAATCTAAGGTTTCTAATTCCCTCAAGTCAGGGTTAAACACAATACTTACCTCGCTCCGAAGGCCACTTAATTCTCAATCACAGCTTTTACTTTGGAATTCACCTCCAAACCACTCGTATCTATTCAAAAATGACTCAATAATATCAAATATTGCTAAAGGAATCAATTATATTGCATAAATTAAATTTTCCAAATTTTCCTCCAAAAAGTCGAAAANATCACAGCTTTTCCTTTGGAATTCACCTCCAAACCACTCGTATCTATTCAAAAATGACTCAATAATATCAA
This sequence comes from Nicotiana otophora, assembly GCA_000715115.1. Taxonomy (NCBI): domain Eukaryota; kingdom Viridiplantae; phylum Streptophyta; class Magnoliopsida; order Solanales; family Solanaceae; genus Nicotiana; species Nicotiana otophora. The sequence goes on from AWOL01S0005009.1 coordinate 202,948, forward strand.
ATATTGCTAAAGGAATCAATTATATTGCATAAATTAAATTTTCCAAATTTTCCTCCAAAAAGTCAAAATATCGACCCCAGGCTCGCTTGGTCAAAACCCGAGGTTCAGACCAAAATCATTTTACCCATTCACCCCCGAGCCCGAATATGTAATTAGTTTTGGAATACGACCTCAAATTGAGGTCTAAATCCCCAAATTCCCGAAATCCCTATTTTCTACCCTAACCCCTAATTCTACCATGAAAACTCTAGATTTTAGGTTGAAAATTCAAGAAATGTAATGGGTAATTGAAAGAAAATGGTTTAGAATCACTTACCAACAATTTGGGGACGAAATGACTCTTGAAAAATCGCCTCTCACCGTTTGGTTTTTGAGAAAAATGAGTTTTTGGCTAAAATCCCGTTTTTTTGGGTTCTGTTAAGTGCTGGGAAACAGTGTTCATCGCGTTCGCGAGAGCACTGTTGCATTCGCGAAGTGTATGGGCTTCCAAGCCTTTGCGTTTGCGAGACAGTGATCGCGTTCGCGTAGGCTACCCTTCCCTGGTCTTCGCATTCACGAGTCATTGTTTGCGTTCGCGATGAAGAAAAAGTTATCTGCCCCTCCCAGTGCCTAATGCTACGCGTTCGCGATGGGCTTGTCGCGTTCGCGAAGGGTAACGCCCCCATCGCTTCGCGTTTACGAAGAAGAAATCCTCAGCTGCCCAGTTTACTCTTCGCGTTCATGAGAGTACCTTCGCGAACGCGAAGAAGGACATGCCAGAACAGAGACACTGCATAAAAACCAGATTTACTAAGTCCAAAACATCCCGTGGCCTATTCGAAATTCACCCGAGTCCTCGGGGCTCCAAACCAAACATGCACACAAGTCTAAAAACACCATACGAACTTGCTTCCGCAATAAATTGCCAAAATAACACCTAGAACTACGAATGTAGCACCAAATCAAATGAGACTCTCAAGAACACTTTAAAATTACTATTTTCTCAACTGGACGTCCGAATCACGTCAAATCAAATCCGTTTCTCATCAAATTTCACAGACAAGTCTTAAATATCATAATGAACATGTACCGGAATCCGGAATCAAATTACGGACCCGATACTAACAATGCCAAATATCAATAAATTCTTAAAAAGAAATAATTTTCAAACTTTTAATTTTCATCAAAAATACATAACTCAATCTAGGGACGTCCGAATTCGATTCCGGGCATACGCCCAGGTCCCATAATTCGATACGGACCTGTCGGGACCGTCAAAGCACAGATCCAGGCCCGTTTACCAAAAATATTGATCGAAGTCAACTAAAATCAACTTTTAAGGCAAAAATTCTTATGTTCATTAGTTTTCAACATAAAAGCTTTTCGGAAACTTGTCCGGACTACGCACACAAATAGAGGAGGGTAAAAATGAGATTTTTAAGGCTTAAGAGTGCAGATTCGAGTTCTATTTCATAAGGTGATCTTTTGGGTCATCACAATCTCCACCTCTAAAACAACCGTTCGTCCTCGAACGGACATAGAAAAGTACCTGGGCTGGTGAAAAGGTGGGGATATCTACTCCGCATATCAAACTTGGACTCCCAAGTAGCTGCCTCAATAGGCTCACTTCTCCACTGCACTCGAACTGAAGTGTAACTCTTTGATCTCAACTGGCAAACTTGCCGGGCAAGAATTTCTACCGGCTCCTCCTCGGAAGTCAATTCCTTGTCCAACTGGACAGAGCTGAAATCCAACACATGGGACGGATCGCTGTGATATTTTCGAAGCATGGAAACATGGAATATCGAATGAACAGTTGCTAAACTAGGTGGCAATGCAAGCCTGTAAGCCACATTTGCCACTTTCTCCAAAATCTCAAAAGGTCTGATATACCTAGGGTTCAACTTGCCCTTCTTTCCGAACCTTGTTACACCCTTCATGGGTGATACCCGAAGTAACACACTCTCTCCGACCATGAATGCAACATCACGAACTCTACGGTCGGCATAACTCTTCTGCCTGGACTGAGCTGTGCGTAGTAGATCCTGAATAATCTTGACCTTGTCCAAGGCATCCTGTACTATGTCTCTGCCTAACAACCGAGCCTCTCCCGGCTCTAACCACCCAACCGGCGACTGACACCGCCTACCATATAATGCCTCATAGGGAGCCATCTGAATGATCGATAGCAGTTATTGTAGGCGAACTCTGCAAGGGGCAAGAACGGATCCCACGATCCTCCGAAGTCTATAACACAAGCACAGAGCATATCCTCCAAGATCTAAATAGTACGCTCGGACTGCTCGTTCGTCTGAGGATGAAATATTGTGCTCAAATCAACCCGCGTACCCAACTCACGCTGAACTGCCCTCCAAATGTGCGAGGTAAACTGTGTACCTCGATCATATATGATAGACACGGGCACCCCGTGAATATGGACGATCTCACGAATGTAAATCTCTGCCAATCACTCTGAGGAATAGGTGACTGCCACAGGAATGAAATGCGCTCACTTAGTCAGCCTGTCCACAATAACCCAAACTGCATCGAACTTCCTCTGAGTCTGTGGGAGTCCAACAACAAAGTCCATAGTGATACGCTCCCACTTCCACTCAAGAATATCTAACCTCTGAAGTAAACCACCAGGACTCTGATGCTCACACTTTACC
>AWOL01S0005010.1:2762-26771 GCA_000715115.1 Nicotiana otophora
AAGGCTACCCATACTGACTGACTTTCTAGTCAAAGCATCGACCACCACATTGGCCTTCCTGGGATGATACAATATGGTGATATCATAGTCTTTCAATAGCTCCAGCCACCTCCTCTGCCTCAAATTGAGCTCCTTCTGTTTGAACAAATACTGTAAGCTCCGATGATCAATGAATACCTCGCATGGCACGCTGTAAAGATAGTGCCTCCAAATCTTCAGCGCATGAACAATGGCTGCCAGCTCTAGATCATGAACAGGGTAATTCTTCTCGTGAACCTTCAACTGCCATGAAGCATATGCAATAACCTTACCACCCTGCATCAATACCGCACCCAGACCAATACGAGATGCGTCACAATATATTGTCTAAGATCCTGAACCTGTGGGTAACACCAATACGGGTTTCGTAGTCAAAGCTGTCTTGAGCTTCTGAAAGCTCGTTTCACACTCGTCTGACCACCTGAACGGGGCACCCTTCTGGGTCAATCTGGCCAACGGGGCTGCTATGGATGAAAACCCATCCACAAATCGACGATAATAGCCCGCCACACGCAGGAAACTACGGATCTCTGTAGCTGATATGGGTCTAGGCCAGTTTTGGACTGCCTCAATCTTCTTAGGATCCACCTGAATACCCTCTGCTGATACAAGGTCACCCAAGAAAGCAACTGAACTCAACCAAAACTCGCATTTTGAGAACTTAGCATATAACTGGCTNCACCAATACGGGTTTCGTAGTCAAAGCTGTCTTGAGCTTCTGAAAGCTCGTTTCACACTCGTCTGACCACCTGAACGGGGCACCCTTCTGGGTCAATCTGGCCAACGGGGCTGCTATGGATGAAAACCCATCCACAAATCGACGATAATAGCCCGCCACACGCAGGAAACTACGGATCTCTGTAGCTGATATGGGTCTAGGCCAGTTTTGGACTGCCTCAATCTTCTTAGGATCCACCTGAATACCCTCTGCTGATACAAGGTCACCCAAGAAAGCAACTGAACTCAACAAAAACTCGTATTTTGAGAACTTAGCATATAATTGGTTGTCTTTTAGAGTCTAAAGAATGATCCGAAGGTGCTGCTCATGCTCCTCTCGACTGTGGGAGTAGATCAAGATATCATCAATAAACACAANAACCTTCAACTGCCATGAAGCATATGCAATAACCTTACCACCCTGCATCAATACCGCACCCAGACCAATACGAGATGCGTCACAATATATTGTCTAAGATCCTGAACCTGTGGGTAACACCAATACGGGTTTCGTAGTCAAAGCTGTCTTGAGCTTCTGAAAGCTCGTTTCACACTCGTCTGACCACCTGAACGGGGCACCCTTCTGGGTCAATCTGGCCAACGGGGCTGCTATGGATGAAAACCCATCCACAAATCGACGATAATAGCCCGCCACACGCAGGAAACTACGGATCTCTGTAGCTGATATGGGTCTAGGCCAGTTTTGGACTGCCTCAATCTTCTTAGGATCCACCTGAATACCCTCTGCTGATACAAGGTCACCCAAGAAAGCAACTGAACTCAACAAAAACTCGTATTTTGAGAACTTAGCATATAATTGGTTGTCTTTTAGAGTCTAAAGAATGATCCGAAGGTGCTGCTCATGCTCCTCTCGACTGTGGGAGTAGATCAAGATATCATTAATAAACATAACCACAAAGGAATTCAAGTAGGGTTTGAACACCCGGTTCATCAAATCCATGAATGTTGCTGGGCATTTGTCATCCCAAATGATATCACTACAAATTCATAATGCCCATACCGAGTCCGAAAAGTTGTCTTAGGAACATCTTAGGAACATCGGATACCCTAATCCTCAACTGATGGTAGCCAGATCTCAAATCAATCTTTGAAAGCACCTTGGCACCCTGAAGTTGATCAAATAAATCATCAATCCTCAGTAATGGATATTTGTTCTTGGTAGTGACTTTGTTTAACTACCGATAATCTATACACATCCTCATCGATCCATCTTTCTTCTTCACAAACAACACCGGTGCACCCCAGGGCGAGACATTAGGTCTAATGAAGCCCTTATCAAGCAAATCTTGCAACTGCTCCTTCAATTCTTTCAACTCTGGTGGGGCCATACGGTATGGTGGAATAAAAATGGGTTGAGTGCCCGGAGCCAAATCAATACAGAAGTCAATATCTCTGTCGGGTGGCATCCCCAGCAAATCTGCATGAAATACTTCTAGAAATTCACGAACAACTGGTACTGAGTCCATAGAAGGGACATCCGCACTAGGATCGCGAATATAAGCCAAATAGGCTAGACAACCTTTCTTGATCATATGTCGAGCCTTCACATAAGAGATAACCCTCCTGGCAGAATGGCCAAGATTCCTTCTCCACTCTAATCGAGGCAACCCCTGAAAGGCTAATGTCACTGTCTTGACGTGACAATCTAATATAGCATGATAAGGTGACAGCCAATCCATACCTAGTATGACATCAAAATCAACCATGTCGAGAAGTAGAAGATCTACGCGAGTCTCAAGACTTCCAATGGTGACCACACACAAATGATAAACACGATCTACAACAATAAAATCTCCCACTAGTGTGGACACATACATAGGAGCACTCAAAGAATCACGGGGCACAACCAAATAGGAAGCAAAATAGGATGACACATAGGAGTAAGTAGATCCCGGATCAAATAGGACTGAAGCATTTCTACTGCAAACTGAAACAGTACTTGTGATAACAGCGTCAGATAACTCAGCCTCAGGCCTGACTGGGAAAGCATAACACCGGGGCTGGGCCCCACTACCCTGAATGACGTCCTTGGGACGGCCTCTAGCTGGCTGGTCTCCACCTCTAATGACCTGACCTCCACCTCTAACTGTCTAGCCCCTACCTCTGGCTATCTGACCCCTACCTCTGGTTGGCTAAACAGGTGGTGCAGCAACTGGTGCCGGAACCATGGCATGAGAACTCTGATGCTGTGAGCTGCCCGTTGCCCGAGGGCAAAATCTAGCAATGTGCCTCGGATCACCACAAGTATAACATAACCTCGGCTGTTGTGATTGCTGACCCTGAAACTGACCTTGTCGACCTGAATAACCACCTTGATAACTCTGGAGTGGAGGTGCACTAATAGGAGCTGGTGGTGCACTATAGGCTAGCTGATCGAAATAATGCATCTGAGGGCCACGACCACCTGAGGCACCGTGGGATGCCTGGAGTGCTGAATGAAATAGCTTGGGAGGATGGCCTCTACCAAAAGTACTCATTCCTCTAGATGAGGCACCGATGAACTCACCGGAATGACGAGGCCTCTTGTCAGACCCCTGACCTCCTTGAGTAAGAACCATCTCGACTCGTCCGGCGATATTAGCATCCGCCTGAAAAGAAATCTCACTCCCAGTCTCCTTAGCAATCTGCAATCTGATAGGCTGAGTAAGTCCATCAATAAACCTCCTCACCCTCTCTATTTCTCTGTGGGAAGTAGAAGAATAGCATAACGGGCCAAATTCACAAAACGGGTCTCATACTATGTAACAGTCATACTGCCCTATTGGAGACGCTCAAACTGACGGCGACGCTTCTCTCTCAATATGATAGGCAGAAATTTCTCTATGAAGAGCTGAGAGATCTGGTCCCAAGTAAGAGCAAGAGAAGCAGCTGGTGTGGTCAACAAGTAATCTCTCCACCATTTCTTGGCGGAACAAGTCATCTGAAATGCAGCAAAATCGACCCCATTGGTCTCCACTATACCCATGTTTCGTAGAACCTCGTGACAGCTGTCAAGATACCCCTGAGATCCTCTAAAGGAGCACCACTGAAGTGAATAGGAAAGAGCTTGGTAAACCTGTCCAATCTCCATAAAGCCTCAGAAGACATAGCTGGCCCATCTTCGACCTATGCCGCAATAACCGGCTGAACTAATCCGACTGGCTGATCTGCTGGAGCCTGATACTGGGGAGCTATCTGCTCCGGAGTGGGAGTGGTAGGAGTCTGGGCTCCTCCTCCAGCCTGAGAGACTGTTGAAGCCTAATACTGGGGAGCTATCTGCTCCGGAGCGAGAGTGGTAGGAGTCTGGGCTCCTCCTCCAGCCTGAGAGACTGCCGGTGCCATAGGAAATGCGCCAGTCTGGGCCACACTCTCCATTAGGCCCACCAAACTGACCAAAGCGTCCTGAAGTACTGGGGTAGCAATGAACCCCTCCGGAACCTGAGCTGGTCCGGCAGGAACAGTCTCGGTTGGAACCTCCTCGTCAAGCTCTATCTAAGGCTTCACTGCTGGGGCTGCTGCTCGGGCCCTTGGCTGAGCCCTGCCCCTGCCTCGGCCTCTAGCACGGCCTCGGCCTTGACCTCTGCCCCGCGTATGAGCTGCCACTGGAGGCTTTGGTTGCTGCTCAGCTGAGGAAGCTGTACGTGTTCTCGCCATCTGCGAGAGAATAAGAGTTGAAGAGTTCAATCAGCACTGTGAAAGCAAAATCGCACGACAGAGAAGAAAAGAAGTGAAACTTGTTCCTAAACTTCATAGTCTCTGGAAGATAAGCACAGACATCTCCGTACCGATCCTTCAGACTCTACTAAGCTTGCTCGTGAATCGTGAGACCTAGGCAACCTAGTGCTCTGATACCAACTCTCACGACCCGAAATTTCCCACCGACGGGACCGTGATAGCGCCTAACATTTCACTTGCTAGGCAAGCCAACGTTAGAGAATCATTAAACCAATTTCTTATTTCCATTCAGTAATTAACAATAATTAACTAAGATAAAATATAATACGTGCAGAATATCATAAAACTGTATTAATTACTACCATCCGGATCTGGAGTCACAATTCACGAGCATTCTAGAATTTACGACAAGTAATAGTCTGAAAGAAATACAACTATCTGAATGAAAGAAACAGTAGAACAGAAAAGATAGACGGGGACTTCAAGGTCTGTGAACGCTGACAGATCTACCTTGAGTCTCCGGACAATGGACCAAAAGCAAAAATCTCGATCAACCCAAGCCACTATCAAAATCTGTACAGAAAGTGCAGAGTGCAGTATCAGTATAACCTACCCCATGTACTGGTAAATGTCGAACCTAACCTCGACGAAGTAGTGACGAGGCTAAGGCAAGGCACCTATAAATCAACCTATACAATTTAAAGTGTATATGCAAATAACAGAAATGAAGAACCATACAGGAAATGTCGGGAGGGGAACATACTGAGGGGAATACAAGATAAAGAACTACAATAGAGTGATCATCGGAGCAGTCAATATACCATGAATCAACAGGAATAGTGAATACAGTAAGGAAAAATGCACGGCATCACCCTTCGTGCTTTTACTCTCAATCTTACCATAAAATAAATAGAAACGACACGGCATCACACTTCGTGCATTAACTCTCATATCATGGCACAGCATCACCCTTCGTGCATTAACACTTACAATATGGCACGGCATCACCCTTCGTGCATTAACACTTATAATATGGCACGGCATCACCCTTCGTACATTAACACTCACAATATGGTACGACATCACCCTTCGTGCATTCACAATATGACACGACATCACCCTTCGTGCATTAACACTCACAATATGGCACGGCATCACCCTTCGTGCATTAACACTCACAATATGGCACGGCATCACCCTTCATGCATTATCACTCACAATATGGCACGACATCACCCTTCCTATATTAACACTCTCCCTTACTATAATGCAATGCATAAATATCAACAGGGAGATAGAATAATAAGTACAAACCTTACCTCAACATTTGGTTCCATAACATCAATCTCAACTTTGAAATAAAAACTCAATTATCACCAAAAAATACTTAAACATGATAAGAACGATAAATTGAACAATACTGGTATAACACATTGCAATTAGGCATAGGAATGAAACAATATAAGTAAAATTGAGAAACATGGAAAACAGATAAATTTGGCGGCGCATAAGTACTCGTCATCTCACATATACGCCACTCACATGAATTTCACTTAGCAAGTAATCTAAGGTTCATAATTCCCTCAAGTCATGGTTAGACACAACACTTACCTCGCTCCGAAGGCCACTTAATTCTCAATCACAACTTTTCCTTTGGAATTCACCTCCAAACCACTCGTATCTATTCAAAAATGACTCAATAATATCAAATATTGATAAAGAGATCGATTATATTGCATAAATTAAATTTGTCAAATTTTCCTCCAAAAAGTCGAAAAATCGACCCAGACCCGCTTGGTCAAAATCCGAGGTTCGGACCAAAATCCTTTTACCCATTCACCCCCGAGCCCGAATATGTAATTAGTTTTGGAATCCGACCTCAAATTGAGGTCTAAATCCCCAAATTCCCGAAATCCCTAGTTTCTACCCTAACCCCTAATTCTACCATGAAAACTCTAGATATTAGGTTGAAAATTCAAGAAATGAAATGGGTAATAGAAAGAAAATGGTTTAGAATCACTTACCAACAATTTGGGGACGAAATGACTCTTGAAACATCGCCTCTCACCGTTTGGTTTTTGAGAAAAATGAGTTTTTGGCTAAAATCCCATTTTTTTGGGTTCTGTTAAGTGCTGGGCGACAGTGTTCATCGCGTTCGCGAGAGCACTGTCGTGTTCACAAAGTGTATGGGCTACCAAGCCTTTGCGTTCGCGAGACAGTGATCGTGTTCGCGTAGGCTACCCTTCCCTGGTCTTTGCGTTCGCGAGTCGTTGTTTGCGTTCGCGATGAAGAAACATTTGTCTGCCCCTCCCCAATGCCTAACGCTTCGCGTTCGCGATAGGCTTGTTGCGTTCGCGAAGGGTAACGCCCCCATCGCTTCGCGTTCGCGACCAAGCCTTCGCGTTCGCGAAGAAGAAATTTTCAGCTACCCAGTTTACTCTTCGTGTTCGCGAGAGTACCTTCGCGAACGCGAAGAAGGACATGCCAGAACATAGACACTGCAGAAAAAACAGATTTCCAAAGTCCAAAACATCCCGTGGCCTATCCGAAACTTACCCGAGCCTCGAGGCTCCAAACCAAACATGCACACAAGTCTAAAAACACCATACGAACTTGCTTCCGCAATAAATTGCCAAAATAACACCTAGAACTACGAATGTAGCACCAAATCAAATGAGACTCTCAAGAACACTTTAAAATTATTATTTTCTCAACTGGACGTTCGAATCACGTCAAATCAACTTCGTTTCTCACCAAATTTCACAGACAAGTCTTAAATATCATAATGAACCTGTACCGGGCTTTGGAACTCAAATACGAACCCGATACTAACAATGCCAAATATCAATCAATTCTTAAAAATAAATAATTTTCAAACTTTTAATTTTCATCAAAAATACATAACTCAAGCTAGGGACCTCCGAATACGATTTCGGACATACGCCCAGGTCCCATATTTTAATACGGACCTACCAGGACCGTCAAAGCATGGATCCGAGCCCATTTACCAAAAATATTGACCGAAGTCAACTAAAATCAACTTTTAAGGCAAAAATTCTTATTTTCATTAGTTTTCAATATAAAAGCTTTCCGCAAACCTGTCCGGACTATGTACGCAAATCGAGGAGGGTAAAAATGAGATTTTTAAGGTTTAAGAGCACAGATTCGAGTTCTAAATCATAAGATGACCTTTTGGGTCATCACACTACTAGACACTTTCTCATGACTTGTAGAATCTATGAACCTAGGGCTCTGATACCAACTTGTCATGACCCGAAATACACCTAGTCGTGATGGCACCTAACCCAACCCGTCAGGTAAGCCAATTAACCACTAACCAATTCTAATAATAATTAATAAAGCAATTAAGTAAAGAAATATCTGAATCTGATACATTCCCCAAGGACTGGTAGTACAAATCATTAGCTTCTAAGAATTGAGTTTACAAAGCTAAAATGAAGTAAATATATCATCTGTTTGAAGAGTACATAAATGGATTTTTATAGATCTAAGGCTACCATGAACAAGAGGCAGCTACAACAACTCCGGCTCCCGTCGATCACAACAACGTCAGCAGTAAATATCTGCACGCAAGGTGCAAAAGCATAGTATGAGTACAACCGACCCCATGTACTCAATAAGTAACAAACCTAACCTTAGGTTGAAAGTAGTGACGAGCTTGTACCAAGGTCAGAGTCCAACTCCAATAACCAACAACAGTTCATAAAAGCAAGTAATCAAATAAGTAACTCAAAAAGTAAATGCTCAGCTAAATCATAATTTCTGAAAATAGTTTTGCCTTTCAAGTGTGTCAGTGAAAATCCCAAGTCGTTTACCGAAGTTGCAAAAATATAAGTAGTTTGAAAACAGTAATTCTCCCAAAAATCCTTTCAACAATAAATAAGATGTTTCATTATCTTTCCAGATAGCCAGTGAAAAAAATACATCATTATGCCCATAGGCCAATATGTGTGAGAAGTCATGAATGACGTGATACCGTACAACATGAGGAAAATACATCTCTATGCATGTATGTCATGTATGCATGTCATTGTAATGTATTTCAGAGATGAACTCATGTACTCACACTCTCAGAGTACTCAATCTCAATGTCTCACACATTCCACTCATCATGCTCAATCACTTGGTATTATATATGGCTAATCCGGACCAGGAAAGATCCATCCCGGAATATACACATCAATTGATCATCAGTCACTCAGTACAGGCTCGTTGTGGCGTGCAACTACATCCATATATATATATATACATCCCTAAGGCTCGTTGCGGCATGCAACCCGATCCATATATACAACCCTAAGGCTCGTTGCGGCGTGCAACCCGATACATATAGCTCACAGCTCGGCACTCAGGCCCTAACTAAATCACCAACCTCTCCAGTCTCTCGGGCTCACAATGACATGAACTAGCCCAAAAATGATGATATGATGTATCAGTAAATGACAATAAAGACTGAGATATGATATGCAATGAAATGAGTATGACTGGCATGACATTGCAATGTAAACAAATAACTGAACAACAGTAATGACCTCAGTGGGTCCCAACAGAATAAGCATGTAGCCTCAACATGGCTTCTAAGATGAATCATAGCTTGATAACTCTAGTACGTAGAGATTTCATGATTACACACAAGTTCCGGTAATTACACAGTACCACAGAAATAATGTAATCACAGTTCACACGGTGCACGCCCACACGCCTGTCACCTAGCATGTGCGTCACCTCAATACCAAACATATAACACGTATATTCAGGGTTCATACCCTCAGCTCCAAGATTAGAAGAGTTACTTACCTCGAACAAGCCAATTCCAATATCGAGCAAGCCAAGCAATGCTCCAAAAATGACATCCCGCACGTTCCGACCTCTGAACGGCTCGAAACTAACCAAAAACAACTCAAGTACATCAAACAATGCTAAAGGAACCAATCCCGATCGAAAATGATCAAATCTTGAATCAAAAGCCCAAAATCGGCCAAAAGCCCAACCCATGCCCGCGCCTTGGAAACCGACAAAATTTATAAAATCCAACAACCCATTCAATTACGAGTCCAACCATACTAGTTTCACTCAAATCCGACTCCAAATCGATGTTCAAAACTCAAAAATTCACATTATAAAATTTTAGGCCAAAACCCCCAATTTCTTCTTTGAAAATCATCAACCAAAAACTAGAATCGAAGATAGATTCATGATATAAAATCAAAAATGAGTAGAGAACACATATCCCAATCCACATGGTGAAAAGTGCCTTAAGAATCGCCCCAATCCGAGCTTCATAGCTCCAAAAATGCAAAAATAGTCGAAACCCCCGAAATAGAGTACTTTATACTTCTGCCCAGGCATCCTCTTACGCGAATGCGGGAAGTCCATCGCGTTCGCGATGAACAAAAATACACTGCCACCAAAAGCAATACGCATTCGCGATATACCCCACGCGAACGCGATGACCACTAATGCAAAGCTCATGGAATGCAACTTACCTTTCGCGATCGCGTTGAAGAATTCTCCAACTCCCAGCTGCCAAACCTCAACACTACGCGAACTCATAGCAATGGACGCGGACGCAAAGACAAAAATCTTCAACCTAGTGCGAACGCGGCCTCAGAAGCCCGAACGTTAAGAACAAATAGCTCCACTGTCCAAACATATTTCCCGATCGCGGCTACACCTTCGTGATCGCGAAGAACGCCAGAAGCAACAGGTAACAGCAGAAAAACCAGCAATGCAAAGCAATTTGAAATGATCTGAACTACGTCCGAAATTCAATCGAGCCCCTCGAAACCCCGTCCGAACATACCAACAAGTTCCATAACACAATGCACACCTACTCGAGGCCTCAAAACACACATAACAACATCAAAACAATGAATCACACCTCAAATCGAAATCTATAAACCTTGAACTTTTCAACTTCAATAACTCGTGCCGAAACATAGCAAACCAACTTGGAATGAACCCAAATTTTGCACACAAGTCCCAAATGATAAAATGAAGCTATTTCAATTCCCGGAATCACAATCCGAATCAGATATCAAAAAGTCCACTCCCGGTCAAACTTTTCAAAAATCCAACTTCCGCCATTTCAAGCCAAATTCCATTACGGACCTCCAAATCACAATCCGGACGCGCTCCTAAGTCCAAAATCACCCAAAGAACCTACCAGAATCATCAAAACTCCGTTCCGAGTTCAAATTCATAAAAGGTCAAACTTGGTCAACTCTCCCAATTTAAAGCCTAACAATGAAATCAATTCTTCCAATTCGATTTCGAATAACCTGAAAACCAAAACCGACGATTCACATAAATCATAATACATCATACAGAGCTACTCATGCCCTTAAACTACCGAGCGAAGTGTAAATGCTCAAAACGACCGGTTGGATCGTTACACATACGCCCAAGTCCCAAATCACGATACAGACACCTACCGGAACTGTCAAAATACTGATCCGGGCCTGTTTTCTTAAAACGTTGACCAAAGTCAAGTCAAATGAGTTTTGAAGCTACATTTCACATTTAAATCAATTTTTCACATAAAAACTTTTCAAAAAAATTTACGGACTGCACACGCAAGTCGAAGAATACTGAAAGGTGCTATTCGAGGTCTCAGAACACCAAAATAAATATTAAATTTAAAAATGACATATTGGGTCATCACATTAATGAATATAAGTCTCTGTTATGGATCTTAATTATACAAACTTATTCAGACCCATTAAGTGATTGTAAATAAAAAAATAAACACCCTTAATGATCAAATCAGAATGATTAAAATTTAGATTTTAAAAACAAATACACTTAATGTATGAGATTTGAATGATTAAGATTAAGACCTCCATTAAGTACAAATAAAATAGGCCTAAAAGTACAAAAAATAGTCTTGGAACCGAATTCGGCAATAAATTGAACACTTGTTGATTTTTGAAGTCTTGAAATTGAATTTCGCAACTCCGGCGTTACCACAAATAAACTTCAATTGTTCAAACTTCAAATAATATCATAAATAAAATTTCAAAAAAAAAAAAAAGACCCAAATAGTTGATAGCAATTTAGTTGAAGAATGAGAGAATGACAATTGAGAATCTGGATTTGAGAATTGAGAGATGAGTGAAGAACATAAGGGAGGGAGGGGGGGGATCAATTTATAGTTTTTCAAGGGGCAAAATCAATAAAATGCTATTTTTAAAAACAAAGCCCAATAATGGCTATTTTGCAATTAAGCCCAAAAATGACTATTTTTGCAATTAAGGCTTTTGGGCAACGGTCAAAATGGGAGTTGACCGTTGCCATTTTATTATATTATATATATATATATATATATTTTTTTAAAAAAATTTAAAACTAGCCGTTGAACCGGTCTGGGCCGGTACGGTTCTCATGTTCAAGCTTAACATGACATTACCGGTTTGGATCGATCCGATTAACCGGTATTCAAATCTACACCGGCACAGACCAGTTCATTGTTCAGCCCAACCCTGCCCGATCCCTTTACCACCGGACCGACCCGGTCGAAAACCGATCTGTGCCGGTCTAGAACGGGGTCAACCCGCCTCGTTTGACATGTTTATCTAAATGAGTAAGATTCAAACCTCTATTAAGTGCAAACAAATGAGGTCTAAGTCTCTTCTAATTGAGAGCTAATTCAGTGGAAAACAATAACACATAAGGTTAGATAGCAAAAACAAAAAGACCTTTAAATACGACTATGATCGAAGTTCTCAAGGTAATTAAAAAATAGGCAACATTTGCAAAGTCATTGAAAAATAGTCATTATTTTGTTGCAATACGAAAAGTTCGAGCATAATATACTGGAGATTGGAGCACATGTGTATGAACTTCCATCATATTATGCTTGATCTCCAGCACATGAAAAATTCCAGCATAATTTACTGGAGATTGGAGCGCTTGTGTATGACCTTCCAGCACACAGAAAGTTCCAGTATAATATACTGGAGATTGGAGCACCTGTGTATGAACTTCCAACATATTATGTTGGAACTCCAGTATATTATGCTGGAACTCCGTTATATTATGCTGGAAGTTCACATGTAAAGAATTCGAACTCCATCATATTATGCTAGAATATTTTTCGAATTTTGAATAGTATTTTTGTTCAGATTTATCTTAACATGAAAAGTGGCTAAATTTTGATTACTTTTGAAACCGTAACTATTTTTCAATTAGCACTTGTAAATCTGAATATTTTTGAATTTCACCCCGACTTAAGGCCATTGAAAAAAACTCTTCATATCCGATTCCGCTTCTACCCCTAAATCTGGACTAATTATGTAACCTCCTTCCAATAACAATTAGTCAATTACTAATTGATAGTTCTACAAAATTAGGCATCATGTTATTTGCTTTTGCCCTATCATACTCAAAATTTGCATGCATTAACTTGTTACATTATTTTACACGCTAGTTTTCTGGTACCCAGTCTATACGAATACAAGATTTTAAAAAATCATATAGTAGTTATTATATTAAAAATATATTTGAGTTAAATATTACTTAAAAGTTAAACAAAAAAGTGTAAGTTTTTAAAATTAATGATTGTTGATCACATTTAGCTAACTCAATAAAGGAAGAAGTTATGTAAATTTTCTTAATCATCTCTATCGATATACTCAATAAAAAATTTAACCTAATTAATATAAATTACTATCATAAAAGTAGAATACAAAAAATACATTTAGACTAATTTATTCTTTTTCATTTTGGAGTGAGCTTGTTCTCTTATAATCATGCATCCGGATTCTACATCCTGATGCATCCGGAAGATGCCTTCTTATATAAGCAATGTATGACTAAAATTGAATTGCTTACTATTGATTGATTCGAATGGATAGTATGTTAATATTATTTTAGAAGGAATCAAAATATGAAATACGTGTTAAAAATCATAATTAAAATTCTTTCATCAGTTTTCGGTTAATGTTTAGTTTCTATATGTGTCTATAGTCAGATCTCATTTGATTAAAGGTAAGTCTAGTTTGATTAAAAATATTTAATCGTTTATAATATCTAAAATACTTTTATAAGAAAATAAAATAATTTGTTTGAATAAGAAATTGAGTATTTTAGTTTTTCATTTTTATGGTGAATTTAAATATTTGGATTTAAAATTTTGAAAATGTTGATAAGAGATTTTTAGTATGTACCATGGTGACTTAGATAAAATAATTACACATCTACTATTTGTATGTGAGATAATAACTCTAACAGTTTAATATAGCACATGTATTTTTAAATTGCTAATTATACAATTAAAATTATTTTTCACAAGAAATTTGGCAAAGACAATAAGTGTAAATTCCTTACTTAACTTTTATGTTACAATTGCCAAAATATTTCAATATATGTTATATAAGGAGTTTGCTACTCCCTCTATTTCAAATTAGATGAGGTACTTTCCTTTTTAGTTTGTTCTAAAATAAATGACACATTTCTAAATTTGGAAATAATTCAACTTTAAACTATTCATTTTACCAATTTTACCCTTAATGAGAAGCTTTTATAACCACACAAATGTTATGGCCCCACAAGCTTTTACCCCTTAAGCTTTTAAGACCACAAGTTTCAAAAATATTTTTTTTCCCTTAAACTCCGTGCCAACTCAAATTACCTTATCTAAATTAAAACGGAAGGAGTACTTATTAGCACATTACAGTTATATATGAGATGAATATTGCTTATTACATAGAAATTCTGAGTTGTGATTGAAAATTATTTGTGATTGTTTGTTGCTGTCTAGTTGTTTTGGAGTTGTAGGAGGTTTACTTTACTAAGACTTGGGGAATGTCCAGCTCTCAATCAATTTTATTTTTATTTCTTGTACATAATGTTTGCTTGGTAATAAAATATCTGTAATACAAAAAATAAAATAAATATACTTAATCATCCTAGAATAATTATAATATTTTCAAAATAATTTTCAATCTTATTAGGGATATATAATAAATACTATTCGATCCATTCCTATTCAAATTAAATTCGCCTATCAAAAAATTTATAGTGTCGACGCGGACAAGAAAAAATTTAACAACTAAAATTTTAATATCTCAAAATCCTAAATATTAACAAAATTATTAAATAACTATTTTTTCTAGTAAGAATTAGGCAAAATCTTATTAATTACAAACAAATCTCCTAAACTTAAAAAGATAAAAGGTAAATTTTAATAATGCAAAATATAAATGCAGTTGAAAGACAAACTTTCCTAGTTTAGGCAAAATTGTATTAATTACAAAAAGAAGTCTCCTAAACCTAATTCGAAGGAGAATGGAGAAATTTAGTACTCCAAAGTATAAATGGAATTAGAAAGTCAAACTTTCCTAGCGTGTAGTGACTAGTGAGCGTTTAGGCAAAATTTTATTAACAATAAATGACTATTCCTAAATTGTAGAAAAATTAATTAAAATCTTTACCTAAATATTAATGAAATACTCAAATTATTATATTGTCCAATGTGAACTACGTGTTTTAAAGGGTAAAAAGGCGAACGATATTTCGCTAAGGGCTTTCGTGCTTTTAATATAGTATAAATATAGATAACAAATGAATATCCTAATAACAATAACCTGATGTTATAAAAGTAAATTGCCAAAAATTAATCGTATCATGTCATAACAAAAGAGAAACCGAGATGCTGAGATGATTTAACTTTATTTATATTTATATACAATTGGAAAATCAAAAAATTAATATGGCATAAATTTCTTTAGATAATCAGCCTAATTGAACTATTAACACCACTAATTGTACTATTAACTGAGATGAATGGCTTTATTTTTAATTAAAAAAATTCCATGTTCTGATAAGATTTAAAAGCCTTGGGGCTTTTCAACCAAGTCATACTTTGAGGTATTCTGCATTGTTAAATAGGCTTTAGGCAAAACATTTTTTAGTTAAAGTTAATAAAAAATATTTGAAGTTGAAAATGGTAAAAAGTTTATGCTTGCGGAGTTTGCAGCTGTGTCTGAACATGAATAAGTAGAAAAGATATTTACAAAAATAAAAAAAAGTTTTAAACGGAAAACAATTTTGACCTGAAATATTCTCCAAATCAATATTTCGTTATTTCATCAGTACTCTAAATACTGAATTTTAGTACTTAAAATGCTTGTGACGAAAATTTGTATTTTCAAACATTAAAGTTCAGTCTATAAAATATTGAAATAATATTTGATGGTTTTGGTCCGGTAAAAATGGCAAAGTAATTTATTTGCAAGGAGTAATTAGGTAAGAAGTCAAGATTACAGTTGGGAAGGCCATAATTAGGTTGGAATTTTTTCTTCTTTCCCATTTATATAGGTTGAAATGGGATCTTTACACAAATAGTTAGACGGGTTCACTGTTTACTTAATCTGACGGTATACATAAATTATATATTTATTATATATAATTATACATAAATTATACATATATTATATATCTAATAATTATTTTTAATTTAAATAATCGGGTGGACGCTAAATAGGTTAATTCTTCTTAAAAAATTTACATAATGTATAAAGTATCTAGTGTAGTGAGAAATAAGCAAACCCAATGTTCCTCGAATTTAGATTATTCAGTATCCAATATTAAAATAGGAAGATATGACTCTGTTTAGGGATTTGTATATTTTTATTAGCAATAAAAACTGAAATAAAGCATTATTTTATTGCAGGAGTTGAAGCTTTAACAGCACATCATCGGTTGACTGGCTTTTTGTGGTTTGAATACATTCACCGGCTTTTTTCTAATTGCATAAAACAATAATTTAAAATCGTTTTAACCCCTTTCTTTTTATGAAAGGCCATTTTTACCCCTGAATTCTTTTTCTTTGGTCGTTTATGTCCCTACCAATTAATGTGTTCTTTTCTTTTTCTCTCTTCCTTTTAAATGTACACGTCTTTTTTCACTGCTTTATATTTTTCTATTTCCGTTCGTTGAACTTCTAGAAATATCGAATGCAATGTACTTTACCCTCTTTTTTTTTTTTTAAATAAAATAAAATTACACATCTAATTTTAATTTTTGAATGAGAATAAAAATATAAAACGAAGAATTAGCATGGGCAAATTAGCTTGATTTCAGTAGAATTGTTATAAAATGCTAAGGGATTTTACATGCAAAGGTGCATATCATCAAATAAATAGTTTTAATATATTTATCAAACATGTATCCGTCTATTTATAAAAATAATTTCAATATTTAAAAGTATTTTTTTGAATGCTAAAACTTGATTATATCAACTAATTTTAATCCTTAAGACAAACGGGTTTTCAATTTTAGCTGTTGGGATCTAATAATGCAATTGGATCACAAGTTCTCCTATCTTTTAGCTCTTCCTACTTCACTATTCACGTGTCTACCTCCCTTTTTTAAAATCAAATAATCTATTGTTTAGTTTGGTGAATCCACTAATGTATGTATGTTCGTCGATTAGTACGGTACGATATGTAAATATTTTGGTTCGGTATTTTGGTATTAAGTTTCTTAAAGTACTATACCAATATCATATATAATTGAATTCGATAGAGTTTGACTTTTTTTCTTTTGATTTCGGTTTATTCGGCCCGGTTCTTTCGATTTTTTCAGCTTGAATACTAGCTAATGCATAGAGCCATAAACAGTAATATTCTCATTAATTAAAGGCTAAATACCTAGTCGGCCCCTTAAAGTTGGCTCCAATTTCCATTTTGACACCTCAGCTAAGCTCAATACCTATTGAACACTTTAACTTCAATAAAAGTGTACCGATTAAGCACAAATTTAATAATTCTATATTGTGTTTGGGGCGTGAATATCACTTGCTATCTACCTGGAAAAGACCAATGAGAAAACGACATGTCAGCAAGACAAAAAAATCAAATTTGAACAGAGAAAAAGAAAAGAAAAAGGCCCTCCACAACCCCTTCGCTGCACCCCCCACCTACCATCGTCCCCAACTCCTCACCGGCCTAATTCCCTAGCTACTGCAGTTCCTCGCTGAACCCCTTCTTCGTCTTCTCCAAATAACAAGCATAACCACACACAATCACTAATCTGAGCAAACAACAACCAATTGAAATAAACATATTTGTAAATTCGAACATAAATCAGTGATTAAATTCAAAAAATAGGTATTAATTCAAGGAAGCCAGGTCGTTTTTCTCGCAATAAAAGCTCCGAAAAAATTGAACCAAAACCCAATTTGAACCAGCTTAAAATGCACTCAAATATTAGATTCAGATTTTCAAAAATGTTTCCAACAAGAATCTATAACACCCAATTGATTTCTAGTCAAAGTTTTCAGATCCTTTTTTTTAATTCAAGCTCGAAGCTCCTTTAATGGAGGTCAAATTTTTTCCTCAAATTAATTCTCATCCAGCAAACGGTTTCAGCCAATAAATTCCAACTCAAATGAAATTAGAACTCCAAATTTATTCCCTAAATCTCAAAATTGAGATAGACTGTAATAGTCTATGGTTGACCACACAAAGTTAGAGTTCAAAATTGTGATTAAACTTAGATTGGAATATTACTACAGTGGAATAAGATTCTCAACAATGGAGAGGCTTCTAAGTTTAGGTGGTTTGGTAGTGATGGACTAGTAGAGATGAAATTTGGTGTCAAAGATCGTGGCTATGGTGGAGTCGTGTGAGAGATGATTGTGGCAAAAAAATAAGATTAAAGAGAGAAGAGAAACAATTAAAATTAAGGAGTATTTCCTTTGCTTTTACTTTCCACGCTCTCAAAAGAGCGTGTAATTACAGATACTGTGTCATGTTAGCATATGTGTTCATAGGTACATTTTTATTGAAGTTAAAGTGTTCAATATGTATTGAGCTTAGTTAAAGTATTAAAATGGAAATTGGAGCCAACTTTAAGGGGCCGCTTAGGTATTTGGCCTTAATTAAAGTACTCACAAACATAAAACTAAAAGCGTTCTTAGCTCCCCTGACTTGCAAAATCTTTATCAATTTTTAGCAATAATATGTGAATTATATAACTTAGAATATATTTCGGTATGAAATCAGTATTTCAGCCAAATATCATACCTAATATTTTTTTTCATAAAAATAAAATCAAATACCATACCAAATATACCAAAATTTTTTGATTTCAGTATTTACCATATTATGCACATCCCTACACTATTGTTGTAACTTGTGAGCTTAATTCCTTTTTTATTTTTTTGCTCAATCATTTTTATAATATGACAGTAAGAAAATTATATCATTTAAACCTTTTACGTTGAAGGTTATAAATAACAATGTATAGTATATTTTACTTTTACAGAAATTGAAACCTCCTTGAAATGTATAGAAATTTTAAATATTTATTAAAATATTGATGAACATTAAATATGTATATTTAAAATAAAATTTGACACAGATACATCCTAATCTTAAACTTTTTTCTCTTTTGTAACGGAAGAAAAAGGGCACAATAGAAGGAATCATTATGATTAAAGGGATTGCATTTTCGACCAAAAAGCAAACGTTTTTTCTCTTCTTTTTTACTGATAAAGAAAATAGGATGAACATACTTTCTTTTTCCACTCAAATTATAACGTTTCCGGAATTTCATGATAATATAGACAAGCTATTGACAGCTAGTCAAAAATATTAAAAAAAGATATCATAATAATTCAACTTTTAAACTTACCAGATCCAAATGAATTTAAATACGAGTTTAAGTTTGGTGCAAACCATGAGGCAAATATGAATTATAGTAATTAGGGTTGTTCGTTGATGTGTGACTATAATTCCATAGTTTTGTACATTATGTGCCTTGCATTTTACATGCTTTAATGATAAATTACACTTTATTTGCGCATAATGGAGTCTATTTTATGTGTAGGTAAATTGGAGATGAAAGTAGAGCAAAACGAATACTTAAACATCAAAGGTGTGCTCGAGAACAATGAAAAGGAGAAACCTAGTGAGGCCAGCCAAAGGCCAGGCTGGACCAGGCTTTAGCCTGGCGAGGCCACGCTGGACCAGGCTTTAACATGGCGAGGCCAGCCTAAGGCCAGGCTTTAGCCTGGCGAAGCCAGCCAAATTCCAGGCGTTAGGCTGGCGACGCCAGGCCTGAGGCCAGGTCCAATCCGAGTTTTGAAGACTTAATTCATTTCGAGTTTGACTAGGACTCGGCCCACACGTTTAGGGTTTCTTCTACACATATAAATAGACCTAAAACACTACTTAGAAGGGGTCTTTTTGGCAGCTAGAGGCAAGAAGAGCTTGTGGAATCACTCCTTGTAGTTAGAATCATCATTTTTGCAGTTTTTCATCTTTACTCTCTATTTTAATTATGCAAAATATTTAGGATATTGTTATTATGAGTATGAGTAGCTAACTTACTAATCTAGGGTTTTGATGGAACCTATTGAAGGTTGATTTTCTTGTTATGTTAATATAGATTTGCCGTAGTATTTTCTCTATTTGTTCAACTATATTATTCTTGTGGTTGATTGAAGGACCTTCAATTAGCTGTGCCTATTTAGTATGTATTACTCGGGAGAGAGTGCATATTTAGGTAGTTGTTGAACAACATCACTCCTAAACGTATATGAGGGATCAATACGGAGGTTTAAAGGTGGGTTTAGGGATAACGAAACCTTGGTGCGATCTGAGTGAGCTGTGCTTAATGCTAGCTAGAGTAATTCGGGAGAATATATCTAGTAATTGTGGTAATTACTCGGAAGAGAGTTACGACAGTTAGAGTACTCATGATCGGTAGAGAAGACTTAGGCAAACTTATAGGAAACATAGCGGAAAGGATTCCGACAATAGGAAAAATCACAACCTTAGATCATTCCAATTCTTGTTTACAACCTGTTCGTAGTTAGTTGTTAATTATTACATTTTCATTACGCAATATTTAGTTAGTAAAAAGGAACCAATCTATTACTTAAATCCTTCTGAAGATTGATTGTGCGAATTTGTGCGAGTCTAGTAGCTGTATTTGATAGGTTAATTCCTTGTGGGATTCGACTCCGGACTTATTAGCCGGAATATATTTGCAACGACCGCTTAGTCCTTTTTATAAGGCATAGTTGGGCGTGATCAAATTTTGGCGCCGTTGCCGGGGAATTAACGGTATTAATTACAGTTAAAAGAAGTGCTAGAATTCTTAGTGTAGTCAATTTTTCCCATTCTAAACCAGATACATTGAAATTTTAACATTTGTAGTCTTGGGTGTTACAGGTGCATGCCTAGGAATTCCTCAAGAACTGGTGAATTGCTTGAAGCGATATCAAATCCTGAGAAAGTTTTCAAGGCACTAAATCGTGCAAACAAGAGAAGCAAACAACAACGAAACTCGAGAGAACAAATCGAACTAAACATGGATGACGGAATAGAAAATTCAATAAACAACAGAAACAATGAGAATGAACCAAACATTCGGGGTGTGGTGCCTCTTGTACCAGAAACAACATTATATGATTGGGCACAACCCACCGCCGACAATCTGGCAACCGTAATTGCAGTTCCTCAGATACAAGCAGAATTATTCCAAATCACAAATAACATGCTACATTTGTTACAGAACAAGGGACTGTTCTCTGGGTCACACATAGAATATCCTCAGCAGTACCTGAAGAATTTCATGTCAATATGTTTAACGTAAAGGCAACCCAACGTAACATCGGACGCAATAAAGCTTTTGTTGTTCCCATTCTCACTGATAGGAGAAACTCAGACTTGGCTTAATTAGCTCCCCATAAATTCCATCACTACTTGGGAGGAATTAGTCAAGCAATTTTTGAACAAATTCTACCCACCAAATAAAACTGCCCAACAGATTGATGATATATTGAGCTACAGGCAGAGACCAACAGAATCACTACAAGAAACATGAGAGAGATTCAAGGGCATGTTGGTTAAGTGTCCACATCATGGTATCCCAGATCAGATGTTGGGGCAGAGATTCTACATGGGACTGGATGACAACTTAAAGGCCAATGTTGATGCTTCAGCGAGTGGAGCATTTCTGAGTAAAACATTCTAGAATGCAAGATCCTACTTGATAAGATGGCACAAAACTCAGGATGGATGACTAGAGCTTCCACGATCACTCCGGTAGTTCACTCAGTAGCGTTGGATCCAAACAACTCCATAGCTGAGAATGTGGCCACCCTAATGACACAAATGAGTATCCTTACCAAAAAGATTGATGAATCAGGCCAGAAGAAGCAGGTTCATATAGTTGACACAACTAATGGGGGCTTATGTACACCATGCATTAACCAACCATATGTTTGCTCGTGGAGTACGGAAGGTGACAACCGGCAATATCATGAAGATATGAATTATGTAACCAACTATGGAGGACAGAGGCAAGGTGGTTTGAATTGGGGTCAACATAATCAACAATATAGACCAGCGCAGCAGTAGTACAATAACAACAACAATGCTGGAGCTATGCAAACAATGGGTCAAGTTGCGCCTTACCAAAGGCAACAAGGCTACATCCAGCAAAATCAGCAGCTGACTTATCAACAATCTCAACAACAACAGATTATGAGACCAGATGATGGGTTCACTAAACTTGAGGGAATGCTGCAACAATTCATTGGGTCCACGGGAAAAATGCAACAGAGAGTAGTTTCGCATGAATCAACAATAAAGGATATTGAGATTCAATTAAGACAGATTTCTATGGCCTTAAACAATCGTCCCCAAGGGGCGTTACCTGCAGATACACAAGTCAATCTAAAAGAACAAGGCCCGAAATAGCTTATGGCAGTGAGTCTACAAAATTGTAGAGACCTAGATCTGGAGCAAGAGATGGCTCGCGAAAGACGGCCTACTGAAACACTTGTGCCTGTACCCATCGAGATAGATGACTCAACAAGGTTAACAAAGGTGATGGTATAACATGCGCCAGCTGAAACAAGCAAGGAAAAAGAAGTCGCGAAGGAAACTGAGTCAGAGCAAGAGAAGGCAGCAGAAACAGTGCCAGAGCAGCTTCAAAATCAAAGCACATTAAAGAAGCGGCCTCCAGCACCCTTCTCCCAAAGATTGGCCAAATATAAAAAAGATGAGCAATATAAGAAATTCTTGGAGATGTTGAAGCAAATTCAGGTAAACATTCCATTGATTGATGCCTTAAAGAAATGTCTGGTTATGCAAAAATGATGAAGGACTTGATGTCTCGTAAGTTCGACTTTCAAGACTTGGCCACAGTTACACTGACTCAGACATGTAGTGTTGTTGTGACAAGACCCATAGCTGAGAAGTTATCTGATCCAGGGAGTTTCACAATCCCATGCACACTAGGCAATTATGCGTTTGCTAAGGCACTTTGTGATCTGGGGGCAAGCATAAACTTGATGCCTTTGACTATCTACAAAAAGTTAGGCATTGGAAGAGCTAGACCCACATCTATGTTGTTACAGCTGGCTGACCGGACAGTGAAGAGGCCCTCTGGTATCATTGATGATGTATTAGTACAGGTGGGGAAGTTTGTTTTCCCAGCAGATTTTGTCATTTTAGATTGTCGGGTTGACGAAGAGATTCCCATAATTTTGGGAAGGCCATTCTTGGCCACTGGGAGAGCCCTAATTGATTGTGAAACTGGAGAGCTAAAGATGAGATTGCACGATGAAGAGATAACGTTTAATGTGCAAAAATCTATGCGGCGACCTAGTGAGTTTGCTAACTGCTCTCTGATAGAAGCTGTGGATGTGATCTTGGAGGAGGAAGATGAGACTCTGAATGCAAAAGACCCTCTAGCAGCATGTCTTATGAACTTAGAAGAAATGAATGGTGAAAACTTGACAGAGTGGGTTTTGGCCCTTTAAAGGTGAGGGTACTGGAAAAGAGAACTCGAATTCGAGCCCTTACACTTGGAAGAAAGAAAAACACCTCCAGCTAAACCGTCAATTGAAGAGCCACTACAGTTGGAACTAAAACCGTTGCCTTTTCACCTCAGGTACGCTTTCTTGGGACCTAAATCCACTTTACCTATTATTATCTCATCCAGTTTGTTAGATGTGCAAGAAGAATAACTTTTGCAGGTGTTAATGGAATGCAAGACTGCAATTGGTTGGACCGTTTCAGATATTAAGGGGATCAGCCCGACATTTTGTATGCATAAGATTCTATTGGAAGATGGGCACAAACCTTCTAGAGAACATCAAAGAAGGCTGAACCCCAACATGAAAGAAGTGGTGAAGAAAGAAGTGATCAAGTGGTTAGATGCGGGAATCATCTTCCCAATCTCTGATAGTAATTGGGTTAGCCCAGTTCAGTGTGTGCCAAAGAAGGATGGAATGACTGTAGTGCCCAATGATAATAATGAGTTGATCTCAACTCGTACAGTTATGGGTTGGCGAATTTGTATGGATTATAGAAAACTGAACACAGCCACCCGGAAAGACCATTTTCCTTTACCATTCATTGACCAAATATTGGATAGACTGGCAGGGAGGTCTCACTTATGCTTTTTGGATGGATATTCGGGATACAATCAGATTTCCATAGCCCCTGAGGATAGAGAGAAGACATCATTCACTTGCCCGTATGGCATCTTTGCCTTTCGGAGAATGCCGTTTGGCCTATGCAATGCACCTGC